>CAJDSM010097742.1:0-15055 GCA_903981925.1 Ostrea lurida
CCCAAAGGAGAATAAATGGCGAATTGAAATATCTATTGTGACGTTTTGTGCACATGCATTTCCAAATGCTCATCGCTCCACTTTGGTCTTCAACATTTGAAGTCGGCCATCTATTGGAAATCCTGAACATTTAGATGGAAACTTAAATAAATTCTAAATTAGAAAAAATTTCGTACATCCTGAAACAAATAAGATGAACAGGTGTTCTTAAGCAACCATTCATTACAAATGGAACCCTTACCCCGGTGAAAAGATTCCACGCCATCAATACATGTGGCAGGCATACGAAGGTCTGTTTTTCATCAGGGCAACCTAAGAAAGATCGCTCAAATTAATGCACTATATGTTTTGGAGTAAGAATCATACTTCGCTCAACGGGTACAAAAGAACAAATGCCTGTCAAGTGTGTAAGGAACCAGGGCACCGTCCCTTGAGACAAATAGTGCATTCATTTTGAAGAGCAGAAGAAATTAACTCTCATTCAATGTGTCCATCTGAATGTTTTGTCTAATCTTCTTTCCTGCTCGTTGATATTTAGGTTATTGGCCCACAATTGGCAGAGCATGCCTTCATGTATAACAAAGGCTGTCCGATGCGGGGCGATTTGGGATGCAGCAAATTCAATCAAAGGCCCCCGATGCTTTAGTGCAAACGTCCGAGGAAATAAAGTGCTACAAACGAACCAGGAATGGTACTAAGCAGAACGTGATGAAAAGGATAGTGGAGAATAAGTGCGTGCAAGTTCCTATGTTACCCGCAAAAAGCTCCGACCAGCCAACGTTTTTGTGGAAACGACATACACGAAGTGTGGGGATCGGGTTTGGACAAGCAAGGGATATCTTACACCCAAAGATTCAGAAATTGCCTGGTGCTAATGACGTAAGGAACGAATTCGGAAAAGTAGCAAACAGAGATCAAAAAAAGGAAGATAAGTGATCAATGGGAGTTCATCCTAAACAAAGCCAAATAGCAAAGGCCAACGTTCAAAACGAAGGGACATTGCCACCAATGCTGGCGTAATATCCGCACAACCCACTGACATCGACTCAGTTTCCGATGTAATGCGGCTGAGTCCGAATATAAGAACGGACAATGAGACACATAAAGACACTTTGACCGTTTTTTTCATATCCAAGGCCTACGATTTATAGGAACGGACTGGTAAAAGGCATGTGTGTCATTTAAAATTGCATCTATTTGTAATTTGCGATGCAATTTATCACATGTTTGATTATAGTTACATTAATATTTCATATATATAATTTTATCAGTTATAACTCAGCATGGAAAAGCTTAATATAGTATCAGCGAAGGTTAGAGGTTTAAACTCTAATGAAAAAAAGGCAAAAGAATATACAACTGGCTTCATGAATCAAATGTAGACATTGTCCTTTTAGCAAGAACTCCATTTATTAGGAAAAGGAAATTAATTAAAGTTACATTTTTGCTATTTCCATGCTTTTCGGACTCTTCTTTTTAGTAGAGGAGTATCTATTTTAAATACGGAAAAGTATGCCGTTTGTGAAATTGAGTGTAATAGATTGATGAACGGTAGATTATTAGCTATGTGATAATGAAATTGAATGACAAAGACTTACTCTTATTGTAAACGTATATTTCCCAATGATCAAAAGTAAAAGGAGCCACTTTTGTGATAAAATGAAAGCTTCATACGCGTAAAGCACTTTTAAAGAAATTTATGTCGTTTTGATAAGCTTAATGATAAATAGTCTTAAACCAATTAAACAAAAGATCATTAGATCAATTGATCTAATTGATTATTTAGATCTTCTAAACACGATAATTTAAAAGCGACATGCTTGGTCTCGATACCCTAAAATAAACTTAATTGTCAAAAAAAGAGTTAGTGTGATGCAACGTTTGCGACTATATTAGAATGCAAAAATGCTGTGTTACAATTGAAAAATAAATAAATCTCCGGACTTGATGGATTACGTGGTGAATTTTATAAATGTTTTTTTGGACTATATATAGTGAGATGTTTAACAATGCTTTACGTTATATTTTCATTAAAAGAAGAAAATGAGTTTTTCGCAAGAATATCAGTAATCACTTTATTGTTTTAAAAAGGGTGACCGTAGATATCTGAAAAACTATCGACCACTTAGTTTAACCAAACTGAGTACAAAATAAGTAAGCTTTCAATTTTTGCCAGAAGGTTACAAGAAATTAATTGAGTGGTTTTAATGGAAATGACTAGTCGCATATAAAAGGGTAGGTTTATTGGTGAAATGACAAGATGGTACTTGATGTTTTTGAATATTGTGAAAATACAAATATATGAGGGTATACTTTTAATGTTAGATTTTGAAAAAAACCGCGTTTGAATGCTATAAGAGTGGACACTTTTTGTTTAAGGTGTTGAAAAATTTTAATTTGGTGAACATTTTATAACATGGATGAAAATATTATACACTAAACACTTTCTTAAATTAAAGAACACTGGTGGATTTTCTAAGTCATGTAGAATGTATTGGGAATACGATAGGGATGTCAATTCCGCTATTTTTATATTTATTTGTAGCTGAGATACTAGTTTGATGTTAAAAAGAAAAATAACCATTAAAGGTATATTTTTACCAATATATGTCTGCAAGAAATAAAAAAACATTCAGCATGCTGATGATCTAGAACTTACTGTTAAAAGATATAACTCTATGAAGCAAGCAATTTGGCGTTTAATAGAAAGTTTTTGTCAGCATTGCAGGGTCCCAAATTAACTGTATACTAAACACTGAATTGTATCCTTGGAAGTTTAAAAGAATACGTGTCAAAGAAATTAGTGGCAATAAAACGACTCCCAATTGCAGTAAGATGTTTAAGAAGGAAAAATAAGCTTCGGTCATGATACCAATTGATTGTTGCGATAAAAATTGGATGAAAAACTTATCATGACATGGAAAAAATGTTTGAGTCAATGGAAGAAAAGGCCGATCTGACTTTTATTTTGAGCAAAAACTTGTATTATAAATTTATCTGCGATTTCTAAATTTATTTAGGTTGACTAATTTTACCTATTCTCTGGATGAATCATTTGAAAATATAAAACGTTTCATTTTTTAATTTTCTTTGGAATTATAGACTGACAGGATTAAAAGAAATAACTTTGATTGGCAATGTTTCAGAAGGAGGTATAGGTTTGTAGATATATATTTAAAAATTAGAGCTTATTAAGCCCTCTTGGACTACAAAGATCAGTAACAAAGGGGTTATTAATGATTTTGTTACAAGTTTTTTGTAAGCCTTACCATATAAAATCAACTACTTATTGAAACAACAGAAAAACATGTGAATATTTTAAAATTGTTCCTAATTTAACCAATATTTTATAAGGGAGAATATTTAACATGTTTATGAGTTCAAAAGGTTGATAATATCGAAAACTTGTACATTGCAAATTTTCTTCTTCAACCAATATGGAAGTAATGATTTTTTAAACATAAGAATGAAACCCTATGTTTCCAAGCTGGATTACAAAGTAACTTTATATATTCTGAACATACTGCTTCCTATCTTGGATATTGTTACTTAATCATTGACTCTAATGGCTAACTGACAATACAGTATAGTGAGTAAGCGTGATGACTTTTAACTTTGCAATCGTCAAGCTTCCTTCTTAGTAGTAAATATACCCCTATCACCTGCTTATGGTGTGTATATCTCCAATTGATTCGATACGCAAAGAGCATGTTATTGCGTATGCAGACTTTTTAAAGCGAGGCCAACTACTAACAAAAAAAGTTTGATGCTGCGAGTTATAAGAATCTCGTTTAAAGTCATCATTTCGCAAATTCTACGGTCGCTCAATGACTCTTGTGTTTGCGACATTACAAATTATCACTAAAGTCATATGTTGACTAATTTGTTCATACCTTTGTTAGATTGTCCATTTCCTAACTAGATTTGACTACGGTATCCCGTTTATCTTTTTTTCGACTAAGGGCAACAACGGGGTGTTGGCCCGTCCACAGAGGATGGCTACTCATCCATGGGCACCTGATCCTATCCTTCGCTTCTGTCCGGAGGTCGTGTTGCCCAACACTCGATTTGTGTAAATTTTTTTTGGGATTAATTGATTACGGTTTGACACAATGTTAATTCGCCTTTTTGTATGTAAAAGCTTTAACTTTACCTAACGGAACGTTGAAAAGATTTTAGAAAATTCTCGAATGAAAATTAAAAATAAATAAATTGGCTGTGTGAAATTTGGTAATAATTAATAATATATTTGAGAAATATTACACACAAAGGCTCTGGAACTTTTAAAACAAGTTTTCTTTTTGAAAGATAAACAACCATTTAATTCAAAAAACTGGATATTTTGATATAAAGCGGGAAAGATGTACTTTTATTACTCTAACCTTGTCAAATAATATTTATAAAAAACCATATTACAATCTTCTTCTAACTTCGATGATATATTGCAAAATTGAAAAAGATTCTGGAATCTCATCTAAAAAGCCAGACATTATTGAAAAATTAGAAAATTGGCTGAATTCAATTAAAACTTACTAAATGATATTTTGAGTAATTATTCCTTTCTTTTTCAAAATTACAAGCTAGAAATAATCCAAATTGTTCATTTGTAATGATACTGAGAATTCTAAACATTCTTTTTGATTGTAATCAAATGTAAAATCGATATGGTTTGAAATTTAGCGCCATTCTCAATTTTGATTGTAAAATGGCGACACATTATGTGTTGTTTATCTTATAGGTTGTTTTTTTATAAAACACGATTTACTAACTAATGTTTATAAATTGGCCTATAGAATTTACAATATAATTTTTTGTAGAAATTAGTAAGTAAGTGTGTTTATAAAAAACAACCTATAGATATAAACCAACAATATGTGTCGCCATTTTACCATCAAAATTGAGAATGGCCGCTAAATTCAAAACCATATCGATTTACATTGAATTACAATCAAAAAGAGGTTTAGAATTCTCAGTATCATTAAAAATGAACAATTTGGATTATTTTCTTAGCTTTAATTTTGAAAAGAAAGGAATAATTCACTCAAATATCATTTTATAAGTTTTATAAATTGAATTCAGCCAATTTTCTATTATTCAATATGTCTTAGCTTTTTAATGAGAATTCCGTGATTTTTTCAATTTTGAATAATCTCGATAGAAAGATTGGCAAAGGGTTTTTTTAATATATATTGACAAGGTAGAGTAATAAAAAGCTACATCTCTTCCCCTTTATATCATAATATTCCAGTTTTGACATAAAGATTTTTTGTATGTTTCCAAAGAAACTTGGTTTAAAAAGTCCAGATCCTTTGTGTGTAATATCGTTCCAAATATTTATTAATTATACCAAATTCACACAGCCAATTTATTTAATCTTTATTCAATTCCGAGATATTTCTAAAATCTTTTACGTTACCGTAGGTTAAAGTAAAGCTTTTACATACAAAAAGGCCGAAGTTAACATGTGTCAAAACGTAATCATTAGTCCAAAAACATATTACAAAATCGAGTGTTGGGCAACACGCGACCTCCGACAAAAGCGAAGGTAGGATCAGGTACATGGAGGAGTAAGCACCTCTGCTCGACCGGCTCACACCTCGCCGTGTGGCCTTAGTCGAAAAAAAGTAACGGTGATTATCCCGGTACGTCAAATCTAGTACGAAAATGACATCAACAAAGGGTATGAAATAAATACTTCAACATATGACTAAGTGATAACTTGTAAATCGCAACAACAGGATCATTATAGCGACCGTAGAATTTGCGAAATGATGACTTTAAACGAGATTCGTTATAACTCTGCAGCATCAACTTTTTTTGTTAGTGTTGGCTCCGTTTAAAAAAGTCTGCATAACGGCATAACATGTGCTCTTGCGTATCCGAATCAATTGGGAGATATACACACCATAAGCGGTGATAGTGTATAATTACTACATAGAAACGGAATGACGATTGGCAAAGGTTAAAGTCATCACGCTTATCATAATACTGTCAGTTTAGTCTGCCAATTAGAGTCAATGTTAAGTAAAATATCCAAATATGAAGCAGATATGTCAGAATAATATAAAGTTACTTTAATCCAGCTTGGAAAACATAGGTATTCTTATGTTTTAAAAAATCATTATCCATATTGGTTGAAGACGAAAATTTGCAATGGATAAGTTTGCACTCTTTATGCAATTGCTTGCACTCATTAACAACATGTAAATTATTTCCTTATAAAATACTGGTAAATTAAGGAACAATTTTAAAATATTCACATCTTTTTTTCTGTTGTTTTCAATAAGTAGTTGGATATTTAATTGTCAAGGCTTACAAAAACTATGTAACAAAATCATTAATAACCCTTTTGTTCCTGAATTCCTTTGTATCCAAGAGGCTTGAATGCTTCTAATTTTTAAATATTATCTACAACACCTATACGTCTCCTTCATGAAAAAGTCTTGCCAATCAAAGTATTCCTTTTATCCTGTCAGTCTTATTCAAGAAAATTAAAAAATAGAGACGTTTATATTTTCAAATGATTTTTCATCAGGAATAGGTAAAAAATTGAGGTCAACCTAAAATATAATTAGAAATCGCAAGATACTTTCTAATACCAGTTTTGCCAATAAGTCAATGTCGCCCTTTTCTCCATGACTCAAACATCTTTTTCCATGTCATGAATAAGTTTCATCCAATTTTTATCGCAACAATCAATTGTATCATGACCGAAGTGATATTTTAAACCTTTTACTGCATTATTAGTCGTTTCTTATGCACTAATTTCTTTGAGACACATTCTTTAAACTTCCAAGATACTTCAGTTTTTAGCTATAATTAATTTGGGACCCTGCAGCTGACACAACTTTTCTATAACGCCCAATGCTTGCTTCAATAGAAGTTATATCTTTAACAGTAAAGTGATCAATCAGCATGCTGAATGTTTTTTTATTTCTTGAGACATAATTGGTAAAAAAATACCTTTATTGTATTTTCTTGTTTTATAACTCAAAAGCTAGTACTCAGCTACAAAATATAATATAAATAGCGGAAATTGGCGTACATCCCTATCGTATTCCACAATACCTCTACATACTTAGAATCCAACCATTGTTCTTTTTTAAGAAGTGTTAGTGTATATATTTCATCATGTTATAAAATGTCACAAAATTAAAATTTTCAACACCTTAAACAAAAATTCCACTCTATATGCTCAAACGCTTTCAAAATCTAACATTAAAAGTATACCTCAATTATTTGTATTTTCACAATATTCAAAAAACATTCAAGATACCATCTTGCTTTTCGCACCATCAACCTACCTTTTATCTCTTGACTGTTCATTTCCAATTACCATCAATAATTTCTTGTAACCTTCTGGCAAAAATGAAAGCTACTATTTGTACTCAGTTTGGTTAAAAACTAAGTGGTCGATAGTTTTTAGATATCTACGGTCACCCTTTGAAACAATAAAGTGATTTACTGATCTTCTTTGCGAAACTCATTTCTCTTTTAATGAAAATATCACGTAAAGCATTGTAAACAATCTCACTATATATGTCCCAAAAACATTTATAAATCAACTCACGGTAATCCATCAAGTCCGGGAGATTTATTATTTTTTCAATTGTAACACAGCATTTTTGGCATCTTATAGTCGGCCGTTTCATCACATAATCTTTTGACAATTATTTAGTTTTGGTAATCAGACCAAGTAATGTCCTTTTAATTATCGTGTTTAGAAAGATTAAATATAATTAAAGATCAATTGATCTAATGATGTTGTAATTTTTAAGACTTTATCATTAAGCTTATCAAAACCGAAATAATTTTCTTTAAAAGGTGCTATTACGCGTTATGAAAGCTTTTCCTTTTATACAAAAGTGGCTCCTTGTTATTTTGATCATTGGGAACATATACGTTTAAAAAGAGTAGTCTTGTCATTCAATTTCATATCAATGCTAAATATTCTACCGTCATGCAGATCTATTTACACTCACATTCACAAACTGCATACTTTTCGTATAAAATAGATACCACTCTACTAAAAGAAGAGTCCGAAAAGCATGGAAATTACCGCAAAATTTAAATTATAAATTAAATTCCTTTTCCTTAATAAAATGGGCTTCTTGTAAAAGACAATGTCTAACAATTTGATTATGAACCCAGTTGTAATTATCTTTGCCTTTTTTCAATTAGAAGTTTTAACCTCTAACCTTCCGCTGAATCTATATTAAGCTTCCATGCTGAGTTTATAAACTGATAAAGATTATGATATATGAAATATTTAATGTAACTATAATCAACTATGTATAAATTGCATCGCAAATTACAATAGATGCAATTTAAATTTACACACATGCCTTTTACCAGTCCGTGTCCTATAAATCGTAGTCCTTGGATATGAAAAACGGTCAAGTGTTTTATGTGTTCTCATTGTCCGTGCTATATTCGGACTCATCCGCATTACATCCGGAAACTGAGTCGATGTCAGAGGTTGTGCGGATATTACGCAGCATGGTGGCAATGTCCCTTTGTTTTGACGTTTCCTTTGCTATTTGTCTTTGTTTAGGATGACTCCATTGATCACTTATCTTCCTTTTTTTGATCTTGTTTGCTACTTTTCCGATATTCGTTCCTTACGTATTAGCACCAGGCAATTTCTGAATCTTGGTGTAAGATATCCCTTGCTTGTCCAAACCCGATCCCCACACTTCGTTGTATGTCGTTTCCACAAAAACGTTTGGCTGCTCGGAGCTTTTTGCGGAACATAGGAACTTGCACGCACTTATTCTCCACTATCTCTTCCATCACGTTCTTCTTAGTACCATTCCATTGTTCGTTTGGTAGCACTTTATCTCCTAGACGTTTAGCACTTAAAGCATCGGGGGCCTCTTTGATTGAATTTGCTGCATCCAAATCGCCGCATCGGACAGCCTTTGTATACTGAAAGGCATGCTCTGCCAATTTGTGGGCAATACCATAAATATCCAACGAGCACGGAAAGAAATTAGACAAAACATCAGATGGACCATTGAATGGAGTAATATTCTTCTGCTCTTCAAAATGAATGCACTATTTGTCTCAAGGACGGTGCCCTGGTTCCTTACACACTTTACAGCATTGTTCTTTTGTACACCGTGAGCGAGTATGATCTGTACTCCAACATATAGTGCATAATTTTGAGCGATCTTTCTTAGGTTGCCCTTGATGAAAAAACAGACTTCGTATGCCTGCACATGTATTGATGCGTGGAAGTCTTTTCCCGGGGGGTAAGGGTTCCATGTACATGAATCGGTTGCCGTTAAGAACACCTGTCATCTTATTTGTTTCAGGATGACGAAATTTTTCTAATAGAATTTTACTTGTAAGTTTCACATCTAAACTGTTCAGGATTTCAATGATGGCCGACTCAAATGTGAAGACCCAAAGTGGGCGAATTGAGCATTTGGTAAATGCATGTGCACAAACGTCACCAATAGATATTCAATTCGCCATTTTATATTCAATCAATCAAACAATCATTCAGTCAATCAATAAAATCAGTCAATCAATAAATAATTAAAACAATCAATCAATCAATCAAATATCCAATAATTCAATGTCATCAATTAAACAATTAAATCAGCAATCACTACTGCAAAGTTTCAAGTTCATGCCATGAAGCTGCAGAATAGTGGGTGCACTCCTCCATTTAAGTTGGAGTGTGGCAAACGCAACTTGCATGTGCCACATACGCCCAAAACAGGAAACATTTGTGGAACTGCAACCACCACCAAGGGAGTGTCCTGCTCAGCACCGTGGCGACGGCAGCAGTACTCCAATTCAAATGGTCACCGCCTTCGCAGATAGAAGCAAATCTAAGAAATTAATTACACATGCCACCTAAATGAAGCTTTACAGGGCTCCATGTAAATCATTCAGGAATAAATAATTCTCAAGCTGTGAGAAATGTACACCCCAGAAAGATACAGTTAAATGGGTTTGGCTTCAAACTGTGGGTGTTTGATACATGTATATACGCCCCACTTCATGAAGCCATGAACCTAATGCCCTTCCTGATAATTATTGCTCAGGCGCTCTCCATAGCCTTTATCTGCAAGGAATAACCCCACTAACTTAGGCAGAAGGGAAGAACACACTAACCTCATACCCAGAAAAAGTTATGTTATTTCAAGTATCGATGACGGAAGAAGCCCAAATATTGAATACAGAGTAGTGCGGCATATCTTATTTGCACCATCATGAACAATCAAATCTGGAATATATTTGTACTCATTCCGGTATCTTGAGTTTTGGCACAAATTCATATTAATCCATACCCCCATAACCTTGAAAACACATGGACATGTTTAGCCGGTTCATACACCGATTTGACTACAGATTGCGCTGTTTACCCGATCAACACAATGGGATCACGGCGGTAAACAGGGGTTGCTCGCACCTCCTAAGCACCCTATCCCCACTTCCCCCTCCCCGGTGCGCCCATGGGCCAATGTTTGCCCAACGCATGTATCTGTTCTCTATCCGAGGCTTACGAGATCGATCACTGTTCGTTATCATGCTTTAAATTACATTAAGGTCTGGCCCCCTGTCCTGGATCTGGAAACCCCTGCTGTCCTCTTTTTTTTTTTATTAATTTGACCTATGAAATACTTAATGAGTATTATGTATGATATAAATATATAACCACAAGGCTGATTAATGTTATAATAACAAACTTAGCGATCTCATCGATATGCCGCTTGAATGACTTGATTTGTCATGCCTTGCTGTGCAAGGGTAGTAGCTGTTCCGATGCATAAAGAGTGACATTTGAAATCCCTACTGTGTATCCCAGCTAAACTAAGCGACCGTGACAGTACGAAAGTAAACTGGTAAATATTAAGGGCTGACCCGAGAAGTGGCAAAATCCTGTGATCAAACCCCTTGCAGGTAATTGCACATTTTTTGTACTGGATGTGTTATTCCTAAGTATGGTGGCAATACCTAATTGATCGGTCTCCGAATATGTGAATTGTGAATGGTTATTTTGCAAGAAAATATCCCCAATCTGTAAAACCTATCAATAGAATCGTCCTTTGAAAGACAAATTCCCCTATCCAAAGCAAGTCTTAAAAAGGTAGCAAAAAATGCTTTAAAAGGAGGGACTCGTATGCGCCAGAGCATATTGCATGTAATTCAGCTATAATTAGTTTCAAAATATACAATTGAATTAGTAAACGCACATTTGTTCTAGGATTGCCTCGCTTCACACCCTGCCACAATTTCAGAACTATAAAGTGCTTAGTTGGATCCGTATTCCAGTATAGTTTGCAATGAAAATAAATAGCAGAAATGTAGGTTTAGCTGGTTTAGCTGTGCATCATTTGTATCCCTGTATGGATAAGTGTGCAATGAATGTATTGTCAATATCCAGTGGCCATATGTTAGGGGAGATACCTGAATAGCCACTGTATTTGGTTCTTTGGTGTTTACTTACAATGGCAATTGTAATATATGGTTTATTACACTTAAAAAAGCGGCCTCTGAATGAAGCTAGCATTAGCTGAGGGTTGTGGTCTGATGAACGAGACCCACTGTTTGCAATATATAGAATAGGAATTTATTGGTCTTCCCAAGGATATGTTATGCTTTGAACAGAATATTTGAGTGTAAAGAAACAATGATGAGTGGTCTAACAGGCCACATAACCTGATGTGGTTTAGATGACTATTTGTTAATAATATGTACTAAGGTCATAATGCACACATGAGATATATGTTTTTGTTTTGCCTCCTACAATCCCATACTGGTATAGCTAGCACTATGTGTACAAGTTCTAAAATTGTTCCACATTCTCTCGAAAAATACAGTAAATGATTAAACCCTTTAAAAAACTCAACCATGTATTCATGTCTTAACGCTTTGTGTGAATGATTCGAATACACATGTAATGTGATGGCTTAGGACCAATCGTGGCGTTGTAAAATCTACAATTAAATGCCTTGCTGCCAGAAATGGCTTTGATAAAAACATTTAGCTTGCCCACCCGACTGGCACCAGTCTCTGAGGATCAAACTCAGAAATTCATTGACCTAATTTTCCCAAGAGAGCTCCGATGTCATGCCTCCTCGAAGATAGACTTCTCTTTGCCAACGGTGGACATATTGTCGCTCTTCGCCCCAAAGGGCAAGCGTCTGTTGGTTGACAACGAAATTCTCCCAAGCTTCGTCGTTGACCCTTCCTTTTTGGTGTCTCCTTCCGGACAGTCCCTATGTAAAGGCAAATATAACTAACAGTGATAAATTCCGTAAGTCCCAAATAGAATTACAAAAAACAAGAGGCTGGGCAAACACGACACACCCTGGACACACCAGACGTGGGATCAGGGCCTAGAGGAGTAAAAATCACCTGTTGACCGGTCACACCCCGTGACCTATAGTTTGATCACGTTAAAGTGGAACATTCCGTAGGTCGAATTAGTGTGTGAACAAAAACGGGCTTAACAATAGCTTATGAACACATCAGACAGCATCTTGACTCAAGTTGGTAGGCCATACAGGTAAACTGGCATCGAAATAGTCAGGAGCCCAACACTTAAGTACCATGACGGTCTCTGTTTATGCCCTTGTTGTGATTAGGGGTGCATCTGGCGAAGGATCTATCCTTACAGTTTTATTTCCTTCTCCAGGTTCTCAATTATCTGACATTAGTCCCGTGTATCCGCTGTTCACATCGAGTGCTGAACCCGTTCCTTGACTACCGCCATGACTTCCTTCATAGGCTTAAATAGCTTGTTATACAAATGGTTCTATCATTCCAAGACAGATCCTTGTGCCTAGGCACATTTCTACCCAAGTCCATTGCACTATCTGGCTACTGGTAAGGGGCTGTGAATCACTGGAGTTATTTCCTGGCAGAATGCCCGGGAAATGGCGTATCCGTGTCTGCTTCACCTGACAGAGTTCAAAAGTAACGTGCTCTACTCAGTGGTGCCTGGTTATTTATCCAGAAAAACAAAAAGAAAAAGGTGAAAGAGCAAAATATCCAGCTGCTAATCGGAAACGGTCATCAAAGCAGAGTTGGGCATTTGTGAACATGTACTCGCATAACTAAGGAATCTACAGTATACAGTCATCAACCAGAGGGGTATTCGTGGGGATCCGGGTTAGAGTAGCTTCTTAATACCCTTCCTTGTGGTAAGAAGCGATCAAATGACAAATAAGGTGGTCCTTGGAATGAAGCCATTGGTGACATCTACATATGAGTGAAAAATTGTCGAGTTGGACGGTTAACAATAAACATAATTATGTACATCAAATCAACCAACCACCAGCTTGGTACTACGCCCTAGCATTTGGACATAAACATGGGGCTCATAGGATTGCAACCTTCTCTATAAAAAGCATGGATTAATTGCCCAACTGAGATGTTCCAATTAAAAATGATTGAACCTAGCCCCTATCATTACAAACAAGCCATCACCTTCGTGTTAAGCACAAAAACACTCCCTTTGTTCAAATGATATAGATATCACAAAGTCCCAACCTTCAAGTGGTACTCGTACTGTGATAAACTGAAGGCAGAAAATAATAGTCCAGTCAGCTCTCCCAGATGTTTATTTCATTAGCTTTTATAGCCTTTATGCGTGAAACTTTCAGGCGAGCTGAATTACCTTTAAGGGTCTATGAAATCAATTTTATTGCATCTAACGGCTTCACTTTGTTCTTGCCTGCATACTCATTTCGTTGACTATTGAAAGGCAAAGGTGTCATTGACCTTCGTTATGACCTTTCTTCGCGAAAATTCGAAAATTTCAGGTGAGCTAAATAACCCCATTTAATGACTATATCTACTTGAGTCCGATGTTGTCTTGTCCCTTTATAGATGTTGTTTGATTTCATGACCCCTACTGTACTTGTTATAGGGGTCTGAAATGTGGACCCACCCTCTAGGGGCCCCAGGTTGTACCCCTACAGCCCAAACTGAGGGCGGGAATTCATAGTCCTGGGAGCCCTTTATCTTGCCTGCATACTCATTTCGTTGACTCTTCTAAGGTAATGGTGTTAATAACACCTCCAATTCGTTATGACCTTTATTCGTGAAAATTCGAAACTTTCAGGCGAGCTAAATTACCTTTAAGGGCCTATGCAATCCATTTTATTGCATCTAACGGCTTAACTTTGTTGTTGACTTGCATTTAATCACTATCGTTTGCTTTCATAAGCCCTATTTCAATAGATAAAGAGTTCTGAAAAGTGGCCCAACCCTTTTTGGGCCTCTGGTGGTACCCCTACAGCCCAAAACTGAGGACGGGAAATCATAGTCTTGGGAGCCCTCTATCTTGCCTGCATACTCATCTCGTTGAATCTTCAAAGGTAAAGGTGTTATTAACCTTCGTTAAGACCTTTATTCGTGACAATTCGAAACTTTTAAGTGAGCTAAATAACTTTTAGGGGTCTTTGGAATCCCGTTTAATGACTCTATCTGCTTGAGTTCGTGTTATCCTGGCCCTCTTATAAATGTTGATTTGATTCCATGACCCCTACTTTTACCTGTGTTATAGGGGTCTGAAATGGTTGCCACACCCTCTTGGGGGCCCCAGGTGGTACCCCTACTGTCCCAAAATAGGAACGGGAGAAATGATAGTCCTAGGAGCCCTCCATCTCACCTGGCATACTCATTTCGTTGACTCTTCAAAAAGTTAAGTTGTATATTTACCTTCGCTATTTACCTTTATGCCTTGAAAATTTCGAAACTTTCAAGGTGAGCCTTAAATAATCTCTAGGGGCCTGTGGAAACCCCATTAATGACCTCTGTTTGCTTGGAGTTTGTTGTTTCTTGCCTATTATAAATATTGTTTGATTCCATGACCCCTTACTTAGTAGACAATAAGGGAGTCTGAATGTGGCTCTACCCCTCTTGGAGCCCATGGTGGTACATATACCCCTACAGCCCAAATATTAGGACGGTAAATGATAGTCCTAGGAGCCCTTTATCTTACCTGCATACTCATTTCTTTTATTCTTCGTTATGACATTTATTCTTGAAAATTTCATGTGAGCTAAACTGCATTTAATGGTCTTTGCAA
>CAJDSM010097756.1:0-16500 GCA_903981925.1 Ostrea lurida
CATTATATTTGGAAGAAATTAGATGATTCAGGGTGGGAAAAGTTTTTTCACCAAAAAGTACCTCTTGTTCTCTATATCGATAAAAAGAAGTCGAAATAGCGGGCGTGACAATATTTTTGTTGCTGTTGATGTGTACATGTACCATATTTACCTGAATCCACACACATGCACTGTGTCTCAATTTCTGATGCAAGATGATTATCTCAAAATTACGAGAAAAGTCACCGAAATCACGATCTCGAAATTACGAAATAATTATCTCAAAACTATGATAACTTTTTCAAAAATGTTTCAAAACTTATATTTAACTTTATTTGGAAAAAAAGAGACAGGATTAAGATCACTTTTATAAATCCTATCAAAAACACTGCATGTATCTGAAGTCGGATCAGGTGCCTGGAGTAGGAGGAATGAGTACTTCAGTGTTAACTGACCAAGTCATGCACATGCATCCGCTCGGCTGTTAGCCCATTGTCATTGAATACCATGATGTTACTTTAATCCCCTTTTATGCATTAAAACGGAGATGTTTCATGAAAATATTGTATTTAAGCATCAACAGGTTTACATACGTAATTAATTTAGTATCGGGGCCGGGTTGGGGGGGGGGGGGGGGGTGGTCATAGGCTAAGGCACTCAACAAGTGACGTTTTAACTATATAGGCCTGAATATCAGGCCCTATACAAAATTATTTATGCCTGTGATCGGGGTGCTCGAGAGATTGTTTTATTAAAATACAGAAATTCATTGTGAAATGAAGTTTATTGATTTTTATATGTTTGGTAAACACTTCCAAGTGTGGGTTTTTTTTTTTTTTTTATTTTGTTATTATACATTATTATTATTCTTAATTATTTTTTTTTTTGGGTTTGGTGCCACAATAAAATCTAAACGTTGAAAGAACAAATGTGGGCCTGAACGCGGTCTTATTATAGAAACTCTCTCGATGAAACTCTGCCATTTGGAGGGGGGGGGGGGTAATATAATAAATATTGCTTGCAGTCCAATAGATCAATAAATTTTGATAAAAACGATAAGACAGTCAGACAATACTTCATTAATTATTAATGTCTAAATATAGAAAAAGATTACTCGACAAAACAGTCTCAAGCCAAACCGGTTAGAACTGGTTTAATACGTATTGCAGACGTTTGTAAACAAAGTACCTAACAACACAAATAATCATTCGCTCTACGTCAGAATTCTATTTTTGATAAACATTATCAACGAAAAATATCCCAGAATCTTCAAGTCTGTCTAGTTTAATATATACTCAATTACAAATTTTAAATGCAGTGTTTACATGTAAGTGCTGGGATATATAAATCGAAGCAACAAACTTACGAACTATGTTTTACATCGTCTTTTATATTAATACGCTCTGCATTCCTATATAAACTGGCGTCGCAGTTTGTTGACTACGCAGAAGGCAATTTCTTGGTCTGGGGAGGCTGTGTCGGTCTATGAAGTGTGTGTCTATTGTTTTGAAGGGGTTTGCGGGCTTCTTCAGATAAGTAACTCATGTTTAAAGTGTCGTGGTGCATTGTTGAGTTTCTAAAAGTCATTTAAATAATTTTGTTCTTGCTACAATGGAATTTATCGGCTGAATTTGAGTTTTCAAGATGGCGGGCTTCATTTCAAGTGATGTAAATATGGCTGACGTAATGGATGTTTTTAAATGAGGACTTCATGAATTTGTTTTTGTTTGCTAATATTTTATTTAATTTAATAAATTGCTGATTTTTAAAGAGGTTTTGTGATGTGTTAGCAATGGGTTGAATGGATGAAAATGCACGGCTGCTCCCTTTGGGACAGCCATTGAACTCATAAACATGCTAGTTTTTTCAGTGAACTTAAGACATGTAGAGAACAGAGAAAATTTCCTGTCGGTGTAAAGCAAGTATGCTTGAAGTACCGCGTACGCAAGTACAAGTCTGTTGATCGATTTACTGTTCACGTTGTTAACTGCGAATTTGCATGACGTTGAAATTCTTCAAATTGCTTGTAAACAATGTACAAAACTCTACTGCTGAAAGTTTGTAGTTTTGGTTAAAGTAACAATTGTTATTGAGAATAAGATTTCGATCTTGCGTTTAACGTTGATGTCATGTGTTAGAAAAATGCCTTGGAAGGTACAATTTCAGAAATGTTGCCCAAGAGTTGCTGCAATAACAGAGTGAGATTGAAGATCTAGGGCAGGCAAGCAAAATAAGTATAACAGTTAAATGTTGTATAAGTCATAATAATATAGACTTCTAAGTTCACAGCATTGAAAGTCATGTAGCTAACTTCAAACTTTTAAAAATTCTATCGTCTCCTTCCGATTTCGTTGCCATGTGCTTTCCTAATGAGCAAATTTCAGATACATTTCCTCAATGAATATAGGAAGTCCAACGCATGAAGCACAAGTGATCTGAACAGATTTACTAGTAAGCTAAAAGAATTGTACAGAATTGCAAAACAAAATGAGGTGAAAAAAGAAGTTCAACCGATAATGGTTTTGAGTGTCAAAACTGGTATGTATCAAAGCATTTTTAGGAAAGAAGTTGCATGAACGTGTTGAAAGGTTTTGTTGGTAAAGTGCAAGCTCAAAACGACCCGAGTAAAAGAAAAATGTAAAGGTATGGTGGTTTATAAACTAACGCCGAAGAAACCTGCCCAAAATATAAGGTATACAGTCCCTCGTATAACAAATGTTCGAAGAGTTCAATTTAATATATCAGGTCAGTAAATATACACGGCATTCAGAACAAGCATATAAAATAAAGACATTAAAAAGATGAATATGGACATGGTGATTCAAGTAGCCATGATGCTAGCAAGCCCTAAATAATGTAAGTTGCATATGTGTACATGAACATTGTGAGGATTGTATGAAGATCGAATTGGAAATGCTTGCATTGTAAGATGAAGGTTGAGAATGTGGAAGTTTATGTATTTAAATGCTGAGTGGAAAAATTTAAATGAATTTTCATATGTTTGGCAAGAGGACTGATTGAAAGAATTATCTGTAAATATTATAAAACCGTTTTATATGAAAATTTCGGATTGAGGGGTTTTAGAATTTAAATGATAATCTCGTAAGATTTAATCTAATGACATTGGAGTTGACGCGTATTTAATTGTAAACTAAATGCAAGTTTATTTTAAGGGGTAGGGGTGGTGTTTGTTACTTGCATTGTTCTAGGTGTTCTTGACGCGAAGAAGCTTTGTGTGTAACAGATGAAGTCGAAAAGGATTATAAACAATGACAGGACGTGCGATGAATAGGAGAGATAAATATAAAGGTTTACCATGATTAAAGCAGTCTATGACTAGCTGGTAGGAAGAAGTGATTATTTAAAGGAGTTTGGTAAGCAAATCTGAAATGTACTCTCTGAAAATTTGGGGGGAGGGGCAGTGTAACATGTGGCACGTTCCTTTCAGGTGTTCTCGTTGAAAAGGGGGGGAAATGAAGTCCATGGTCCTATAAAAGTATACAGAATTGCTGGCTCGAGATGCGGTGGTAATTTGGTCCAAAATGTGTAATTGAATTTGCTATATTAGATCTTGACAAATATGCAAGTTTCTAAAAAAAAATTTAAGGAAAAAATACAAAACCCATTTAATATGAAAATGTGTAGCACAATATTTACTTAATTGTGATCTTTCATGTCGGGGGGAACAAGTTTGGGGGGAGTTTTGATAAAGTTTAGTTTCAGTGTGGTCGGAAACATTTTCCAACAAGTGCGTGTTGCTGTTCATACACCAGAAAGTGGAGTATTGAGTGCTCTTGCTGATCTAGTGCACATAATTTAATTGGTTGGATGTGGAATTCGAAGATTTTAGTCGCAAGTGATGTCTTCAGCTTGGTTCCGCCCAAAGTATGAATTTTATCCCACGAATTACGTAAGAAAAAACTTGGTTGATTTATATATCTTACTTCATTTGAATAATGTAAATTACTTGAGTGACAATTGTTGGATGCCACGGGGGGAAGGGGTTACTCATTGGCTTATTTCAGGCATGTGAGGTGCACATTTGATGACCAAATCCTAATTGATCCATTGGACAGTAATAGAATCTTTGTGTGTCTTGACCTATTTAAAAGACCCAAGTCTACTCTAGACGGTGACTAGTAAGCACAAAAGATTGGTATGAATTTTACTACTTGTTGAAATCCAGCTTCTAAAATTCCTGTTAAGTTAATCGGCCTGATGTATATTCAAGTTAATACTTTTGTAATTGATTTCCTAATTCTTTGAAACTCTAACATTTCATATGAAACTTCGAAAATTGCACATGCAGGGGGTTGGGGAAGATATTTTTGCAGCCCATGGTCCCAGCCTGCAACCTTGACTACGCTGCCTTAATGCCATGCTCCAAGCTGGTGTGTTTGTATGCCCAGTGTTTCTGTCCTGAGCCTTGAAAGCTCTCTGCCCCTTGTACCTTTGATGGTTCATGTGCTGGTAGGCTACAATTTACGTATAGAGGCTTTGTTTATGATTTTGTAAATTATGTCTTGTGTTATTTTTACTTTCCTTTCATGATAACATTTTGGAAATGTATCATTTATAGCGTAACGATATACTTAAATTATCAAGCAAGATTAAATTTTGAAACCTGAGAATTGTGATTATTTCATGTAGAATTTTCATTGGTGGGTGGGGTGTGTGAAATTTAACCAAGTTGTGTTTCAGATTTGTAACATTCAAGATTGAACCATGTCCCTGCGTAAATTGATTTGCTTGACGCTTCCACTAGGTCCCGGTAATCGGATCTTTTTATTGCTACTTGTAATTATATTTACATCAAAGTATTTGTTGAACCTTTCAGTCAGAATTGTTTTTGAATTTTATAATTTGTGTTTTGTACTATAATTTTAACATTTTAAATATGCGAGTTGTGTTCTTTGCGCATGTGCAAATGCTGTTTTTTTAGGCTCTCCAGTAGAAAGTATTTTGAATATTCTAGAAGTGATCCCAGGATAGCTTTTGCAATTTCCTTCCATTTCAAATCTTGACTATTGGAACTGCACTGCAAGTTGGCTGTGTAAGTCATGTAACTTGTTAGATCTAGTGAAAACTTGTTTAAGACGGTTCAGACTGTTCTAAAAGTATTTGAATGATAATCTGTTTGTACGTGTTGAAATTAATTACTATCCGTGTTGCAAGAATTAGATGCATGTGGGGTGGGAGATTAATGGAGTTTTTTCAGTATGCCTTCTTGACATCTTTGTGGATCATGTCGAGCGACACTTTTGATTGCCTTAGTTGCGCAGTAGAACACCCTGGACGTTGTTGAAGTCCCAAATTATGTAAGAGTGTTTGTACCTGTATATGGAATTAATGATGCAACGCTTTTGTGTAAGCTGCACTTTCTTTTACAAACAAGCCTTGGACAATTCCTTAATTTTTTTACTCACCACTATTGAATATTTACTTAACTATTCACATGCTATATTGTATTGCAGTATTTATCTCCTAAACTGTAAATGAAAATACATGTAGCTAGTTCTGTAGCTTTAGAATAATGGATTAACTTTTCTGAAGGTTGGAATTTGCTTCTCACATTTTTACTTAATACTGGTGTTGATTTCACATTAAGACAAAGCTGTACTGTTTTCAAACCTTGCATGACCTTTTACACGTACACCTGTTTTTAGCTTAATATGTATGGGGGGAAGGTTTCGCTAACTTGTTTTTCAGATGACTACTTGTCAAAAGCATTAACAGGTTGCCTCCAACTTCTTTTCAATCCCTGCTGATTTTGCAAAGACCCCCAAATGTGCACGCGATTTGTTTGTTCCTGACAACTCTTGAGGTAGCAGTACTACAATTTCTTGTACAACAGTGTTCTAACTTTTTTCTAACATCAGCTTAATATTAAGTTTATGTGTAAAAAATTTCATAAACTGTACATTTTCTGGGAATATAAAGATTTGAAAGGGGGGATTTTAAGGGAAGGGGGTGGGGTAAATTGTGTAACTATTTGAGGTTTTCAGAATCCCAAGTCCTCTCCTGGATAAAGGCGAGTCCTGCATAAATCCGCCTGAAACCAAAGGGATTGACCGAGATCCGCGATTGGAATGTTGAATTTTCCAGTTTACAGGGAATTTTGTTACAAGATCAACAGCTACCTTCAGGTCCTGGCTTCAGGTTTCATAATTTGCATGTTGTGTATTAAAAGGTAACTGCTGCTTAAAACATACAAGTAATTAAATTTAGATGATGGTTTATAAATAGAATTTGGGGGGAGGGGAACTTGACCATGTTTATCAAGTTTCAGGTGTAAGGTTTGGCGAGAAGAATTCAGAAAGTATAAAAATTGCAAGTCCAGTGCACCCTTGTTAGTGGCGTCGATACAGCTATGAAAACCCACCGACTCCGTCGGGAACTGTCCCAAATCAATTTTCAGTGGCATCATTTTCACCATGTTTAGAAGATGACCCAGGAAGAATGAACTTGTTTAGGTCAGAAGTTCAATATTGATTTAAATTATGTGTCGTAATGGGGGGAGGGGAATATCTTTAATATCTATTGACTTTTCAGAGTAAAACACTTGTAAACAGGGAAACCATCCCAGAGTTCAAACATTACAGCACCCTTTAAGAGGACGTGTAATTTAGAATAACAGAGGTCAAGGAGAAAACCCCAGATACAATTGTTGAAGTGCAATTTTGCCAAGAAATTTCCTAGGTAGCAATGTTGTAAATTCTTGGATCTCTAGGATTACCGGAATGCTCGAAAACAAATTTTCCCTAGGATGAATAGTAAGAGATTCCTAGTTATCGGATTTGTAAAGTGATCTGTGTTATGGGGGGGGGGGGGGGGGAATCGTGCTCATTTCTTTAACAGTTTTCAGGGTCCAGATCTTCGCAGTGTTTTAAAATAGTGACCGAAGTCCAAGTCCCACCAACTCCCCAGTTACAACAGAGCCAGAAGTTACCTTTTTTCACAAGATTTTTTCAAAGAATTCAATAGGATGAGGAGTTTTTGAAGATCAGCTTTAATCATCAGATGTAGGACAAGTAACATCATTTACGTGGCATTAATAATACAGGATCATATTTGAAAATTTCAATTCAGGCATTGACATTTGGACCTTTTTGAGGGGGGCTGGGAAATCTAATGCATTTCCATTAAGTTTCAGAAGTTCAAGTTTGAAGCAATCGAAAAGAATTTGGTTAAAGTTTGTGCACGTGAGCTGTTGAAAAATTCTACAGGTTTAAACATGGGTGTTTCCGAAGTGAATTTTCAGTAAAAAGGATTTATTTATGCATTGAAGATGAAAGGTTGCGTGAAGTACCACTTGGTAGGAAAAAACTTTCAATTTACATCTTGCAGAGTTTTTGTATCCAGCTTTTCAAGTTTAAAGGTAGTGATTGCGAGATTTGATACGACAAATGCTGCCCAAGATTCCTAAAAGAATGTTCATTCAACATGCAAGCACACCATTTCCTAACACAGGTTAACGAGAAGACTAAATTTTAAAACGAAAAAAGAAGGCTCCTGAAAAACAAGGAATTCTCAAAGGGCAAGTTATTAAAGAAAGGATTTGGTGATATACACCTCGGAACTTTTGATTGGGGGGAGGGAACTTGACTAAGCCCAACATTTCACAAGTTTCAGATCTAAAGTTTTGCAAGACCCTGTAGCAGATGCCTGAGGTCCGGTGCCACAGTTTCCCACTGGAGTGTTCTAAATCAATTTTAATTAGGATTCTTTAAAGAGTCAAGAAGTGAAAGAGCCGCAAGTAAGAGAATTCCCAGTTCTGTTTTCCCATATCAGAATTTGCAGTGATGGGGGGAGGGGAATCTAACGACTTTTATGAAAGTTTTCAGGGTCCAGCTCTTAACAGTGTTCTTCAAAAAATTATGAATGCAGTCCAACTACCATCGGTAAACAACGACCACAATAAAGCTCCATTTAAACTTCAGAATTCAAAGTCGATGAGATGCATTGAGTAGGCAATTTCTACAGGTGTCAAAGATAGGTCATTGAAGCATTCCAAATCGATGTTCAGTG
Source organism: Ostrea lurida (assembly GCA_903981925.1). Taxonomy (NCBI): domain Eukaryota; kingdom Metazoa; phylum Mollusca; class Bivalvia; order Ostreida; family Ostreidae; genus Ostrea; species Ostrea lurida. Next base: position 8,008 of record CAJDSM010097756.1, read on the forward strand.
GGACCCAGTAAGAAAATTAAGCATTTTAAGTTGAAGATTTTCTTTGATTTTTCACCAGAATGCAAAGATTGTGTCGTATAGTGGACAGCAAGATAAACATTTCATCGCATCATTCACGTGTATTGTAGAAGTTTAGCCTCCTTTTGAAAATGTTTACTTCCAGTCAAGTTGCAGCATTAAAAGTGTCTTCCTTTTAAAAGCAAAGCCACCTTCAAAGAAAATTTTGATCAAGAAGAAAACTGCAGGACATTAGGATTGTAGAAGTATTTTCCTATAATTTTCAGGAACATTTTAAAAGCAAAATGTGAAGACCGTGTTCCCAAATATTAATAGCAAGGTGTCCATGATGCCAAAGTAAAGTCGGCAAGACCTCAGGATCTTTATTTTCCGTTTGATTTTGGATCATAAAATTTCTTGCGTAATAGAGGGGAGGGGACTTGTGTGGACATAACCATTCTGTTAAGTTTCAGAATCCAGGTATCGCCAGACCCAGAATATAAAGCAAAGTTTGAGAGAAAGCCCAGTCCTGAATTTTTGAAGAACACAGAAGTAGATGACCATTTGATTTTTCAAGTAGGAATTTTCCAGTTTGGTTTTTCAGAAATGAATGCTAGTTCAGTTGAGATTCAATCTGTAATGCGGGGGGAAAGAGATGTTTTGCTGTATTTACCAAGTTTCAGGATCTACAGTAGAAAGCTATTGCCACCCCCCACAAAAGAGAATCCAGTCCAAGCTAAAACTTGAGCATGTTGATACTTAACACCAATGTTGACAAGGAAGCTTTTGATGTAGGATTTTTGAAGAGCTCCGAAGTACAGGTTTTTAGAAAAGCAATATTCTAACTGGCAAGTTCTCTACCACATGCATTTCTTTAGGATTTAAATGTATGAATTGTCATTGTGTTTGGCATGTCATAGAAAATTATTATCCATGGATACTAAAGGAGTAGGGGTTACCTAACCAAATGTATAAAGTTTCAGAGTTAGTAGGTCATCAGGATGAAGTTGAAAGCTTAAGAGCCCAGCTCGGGTTGAAGAAAACAAGTACAGTGCTGCCTACAGTAATGATATCATTGGAGTTTTCTAATTCAAATATTAGTAGGATTCTTTTATTTGACCTAGATTAACAGCAGTTAACAAGTTGCCATTTTTTTCATAGAAGTGTAATGGATAAGAAGCAAAGAAAATATCTTGTGCATAAATGTATTGCTTTATACATAATTAGCGAAATTTTGAAGTGCTTGGGAGGAGAAAGCTGTGCATTAATGTTTCAGATAAGAATACAAGTTCCACGAAAATTCCTCGTGTAAAGAAAATGCCCTGTTGCCTCCTTGGTAAAGTCCTTTTTAAAGAATTTAACAGGAGAGAAAAAATGCTGACCATATCCTTGCCGGATTTACCCCAGGTGAATGATTGCAGTAAATTCTACTTGTGGAAAGTAAACATCTTTAATAGCATACATACCATAAAGAAAAATTCAAAATCGTTAATTGCCTATTGTTGCCATGCGAAGATTTTAAGTTTTTACAGGAAATGCATTCGAACTGATAAAGCATTGAAAATATAAGAATGAAAATCAACATGGGGCTGTAATGCTGAAGAATCCAGGTTTACTTCCTTGCAGGTTTTTTTCATTGGATTTATTTCTGTAGAAAATTTTCCTATTTTTTTTTTACCAATGGATTTATATAGGATTGCTAAAGTTGGATAAAAGATTTGTGGATTCCAGTGTTGCATCATTGTGAAATGAAGTCGGTAATTCCCCAAAGCATCAACTCTGCAAATTAATCTTCAACTTCCAAAAAAAAAACACCAATTCATCAATAGAAAATCTTGTTGACCAGAATGAAAAGGCATGGGAAAAGGGGGGGCTGTGACATTTGCAATATTTTCAGGAAAAAGGTAGAAGAAAAATAATCTTGGATTTGAAGAAAAGCCTTTTTTTTTTTTCGTGAATTTTTCCTACATCTAGGTTTTATCCAGGGAATGAAGTAAGCCAAGCCTTGATCCATCTAGTAAGAGAATCTCCATCTTCTAAATGCGCTTCAGTTTCAAGTTTTATGCATTGTGTAAAATTATGTTTAATAGCTGAAACTTTAAATGCATATTCTCTGCATAGCTGTTTTGTTCTTTTGTATGGGGGGATTTGGGTTCTCTTTGTTTATACAGGATGAGATGATGGAAAAGTACAAATAGGGGGAAGCTTATCGATGTTATGCCTTGTAGTGAGTGCACCAGTTGTAATTTGAAAAAGGAAAGGTATTTTCTTGCTACCCATTGTATACTTAATATGTGGATGAATGATTCTGCACCATAGAGAGCTATAGATTTGAAATAATGCAGTTTTTCTGCCAAGTGTTGGCATTTTCTGTTTTCTTTCATCCTGTATTTTTATTTTTTTTTAATCAAATATTTGCTAGGTTTAGCAGTAACACGTGTGGAGTTCTACTTTTCTTTGTAGAGAGGCCTAACTATTTATTGGAAGCATGCACCATCACATGTACATTTTAGAAAATGTCTAAATTTGGTGAAGTGTGGTCATTTGCATGCCATAAATTTGATTTCATAATTTAATACACATGTAATACAATATGCTATTGTAACCAAGACTTGGCTGTGTTGGCATTTAAAATTTCCTCTATTGTCGTAAAATTAGAGATTTCATACTCATAGAACTTGTCACATATTTTTTTTTCTGGGAGCAACAGCTTTTAATCGTGTGAATATTGCCTACCTTGCGTACAATACAATAATCCTTGTCAGATTTGTGTATAGTTACTGAAGTAGCGAGCTCTTATCCTAGCTATTGTAAATCTGAATCACTGTATACTTGGTTGGGTTTTGTTTTTGTTCTTTATGTACCAGAGTGAAGATGATTGATGTGGCATGAGAAGAGATTTAACAGATTCTGTATAACCTTCACTGCCTTGTGGTATTCCTGGTGATATTTATGCTGTGTAATCTTTAGTGTGCGTTCCTTTTCTTTGTTTTCATATTAAGTAATTATCCATGTAATAAAATAAGTAATGGCTAATGGTCACTAAATAACCCTCACTGCCTTCGTTTGGTATTGTTCCATTTCTTTTGAACTAGTTGTATTATTCATGTAATGAAATGGTTAATGGTACTAAATAACCCTCACTGCCTTAGGTTGTGTTTTGTATTGTTCCATTTCTTGTGAATTGCTAAGTTTTCAGTAATATTTCTGTGCACACTATCCTAAAAAGTAATTTCTTTGCCGTGTTGATGCATGGCCACAATATTTGGATGTAAATGTATCCCCTTCTAAAATGTTTTTCTGAGTACTAAATGTAGCTAGAGATAAATGATTTACCACTTAAAATTGTAGATATTTTAAACATTGAAGCATGAAAGTTCTTTTAATATTGTCCTTGCGTTTACATGCTATTACATGCAGCACAAATTCTTAATGTACAGCTCTATAGAGACTGGGCTTTTTGGGAGTAGCACTGTGTAGATCATGTATAATCTGCAGTCTTTTCCTGTGACATAAAAGTTTTGACATTTATGTAACACATTTGTATATGTTTAGCTTTGATTAGTCTACTATACCTGCATACTCAACTTATTTAATTTTGATCAAATTTGAGCCATGACCACTTAAGTAAAGCTAGTCGTATTTTAACACATTTGTCGATGCATAATTTAAGCTTTTTAATATTATCTATGATAAACAAATTTTTGTTGGCAGTTCTTGTTGAGTTGTGTCGTGTGATCAGTTGAACACGGGTGTGTGTTTTTGTTTGTTATTTTAACAGGTTATCTCTGCTTTGGCATTTGTAAGTTAATTTTATATCATACAGGGTCATATAAGTTTGTAATGTGTAGCATGGTGATTCAAGTAGCCATGTTGGTCTTCAACAGCATTTATGTTTCCTGGTCACTGCCCGTTATCACAACATTGTGTAGTAGTCATTTACTGGTTAATTCTCTCTGCTTTTACAACTTGAATTTAATTTCTCAAGATTGCTCGATGTATGTTCATTGTATTTTGTTGTGTGGTATGTAGACCTGTGGAAAGGTCCTAAGCTTTGTTTACAGATTACAACGCATGCAGGGGAAGCAAGTACAGTATATGTACCGGACAAGATAAATATGTATACCTGGCAAGCATGATCATGTGGTCCTTCTAAATTGGCACGGTCAGGAAGTGAGAAAACACTTGCCATCGGCTGGTCGGAGCACTGGGAAAATCTCACCTCCCCCTCCTCTCAATGAGGGGAGTTAGGGTTGGGTGACCGGCTCGCAGCTTACCACTGACCAGTATTTGGTTTGCCCTTAATAGTAAATCAGAATTTTATTGATTTTTAACTTTTGTGAATAGTGTAAAAATGAAACTTAGATCTGAGATACTAATGTTGAATTATTGTATAAAAGGTTTTTTGGGGAAAAAGAAGTTTTGGGAAAGTAAATTGAATATTTCATGTACATTAAAATTATAGCTGGACAGTTTTCAAAAATTAAATAAATACTCAATTATCTTAATTTATCTATCATTTAACTGATCAAATCTTCTTGACCCTGATAATAAATCTTCTTGACCCTGATAATGATAAAAAGTACTAATATAGGTGTAAAGAATGAAGTTGCGTATTTGTGAAAATATTGCATTGTTATATGATAAAAAGCAGTAAATCTAAGTTTAGTTTTCTCTGAAAATGGTAATAAAAATTGAATTTGTAAAAAACAATATCAAGATTTTTATAAAGGTATCTGTAATTATCAAGTTTTTTTTAAAAAAGGTATCTGTAATTTTGTACGTTTATATTGTGAAACTTTAAAATATATTAATAAAAATAAAATATTTATTATAAATGTTCGAAGTAGTTGGTTTTTTGTGTTGTTGCATGCAACCATGGTTCACGTCTGTTTTCAAGGATGTTCCTTTCACATCTCATTTAAATGTGCGACAATTTCGTGATGGAAGCTGGAAATGCCCCTCATTTAATGAGAAGTGAAAGTTGCCTTGATTATAGAAGGTTGAGTCTTGGCTGCATCAATTTTGAAATCTGATTCATTGATTGCCTGTATAGACCAATTGGCCATTATGAAACGCATAAATTTGTAGAATGCCATGGAAGCGGAGGAATAAAGCAGTAGACCGTCTGAACAGTTGCAGAGTGATTTTTGCTCCAAAGAGATGTTGAAGTAACAGTATCCTGGGTTCACTATAAAAGGTGGTTTTTGAAGAGTTAAATTTTGGGATCGAATGTCTAGGAGTAAGCATTCGGTTTTGAATAGGTAAAATGGAGTAATCATGTTTGAAACGAATGCATTGTACATGTACTAAAGCATGAACAATAAGTGAAGGGCATTTAAGGAATGAAGCTAATCGACACAATCCAACTTGGTGTATTATTTGATACAGCTTGTAATACCAGGTAAATTTATTTTAGGTCAAAGTTGACTTCATTCCTTATAAATTGCATTTAACGTCATATCACGTAGCGCCGATTATCATTGGTTAAAACACCTTTCAAGAAGTGAGGTGATTTTTGGATCACGTACCCACGTACCTGAACAACAAGTAAAGTAGTTGGTATATAAAATTAAATGATAAGAAATAAATCTTATATTTTCTCAGGTGATATGCAGGTTATCACTGAGATGCTTCGCGCAATGATGATTTTACCGTCTAAAATTCGGTGATGCCTGCATCACCCGAAAAAAATATAAGATTCATTTATTATGTCATTGATAACTTGCGAGAAAATAAGGAATTTATATGAGGCAGGCAAAGTTTGCTGTTGAATGCATGAATTGTGTAGAAATAAAAGAGTGAATGTTGCTAAAGTTAAAGGAATCAATCTGAGTTAAATAATTTATACTTGGACACGGATTCGAAATGTTTTTTGTTCATCAAATTGTTTCTAATTAAATTCTCAAATTCCTATACATAAAACAAAGCTGTTATTTGCACACTTGTTTATTACCATATGCAGATGTGTAAACATTTGCCTCAGTGGGGCCGTTGCTGACATTTTCGGTGATCTAGTTTCACTGTATGCATGGCCATATATTGGCCCCACCCTGATGAAGAGAAAAAAAACCCAATTTCTTGTAAATGTTCATTATATGATCATATTGGGCCTGACGGGGATTGACTCTAATATACCGGTATTCACATTAGTTGGGGGCTTCGTGGACATCGTAACCATACATCTAGAGTTTTGCTCAAAAATATATGAAAGGATAGAGAAGATGTTTATATTGACCCCACCCAAGGCTCGAATCCCTGACCCTGGGGCCATGAATTTTACAATTTGAGTAGATCGCTTCATGGACGTTACCATTTAGTAAATTTCTCCTATGTGTGTGTGGGGTGGGGGTTAGAGAATTTAAGATGATTTTTGAAAATTTCAAATTTTTAGCCCTGCCCCTAAGACCCCATATAGGTGCAAGAGTTCTAATTTTACAATTCTTGTTCCAAGGGATAGTGATCAAGAAGAAAAAAAAATGTTCAATTGTTAACACATTTTATCACTGACCATTTTGGCCCCACAACTATAATCATGAAAGTTACCCAATGAATATGATGAAAAGTTTTAAATTAATGTCAATAGCATTAGAGAAGATGCTTAATTTCTAATGTTTTACATACGAAACTAATTTATGCACCAAGTTGGGGCCAGAACCTCTTATCTCGAGGTTCACCAAATTCAGTTTTGATGGAGGCCTTCCTGCTCTTCATCACTATGCATTTACGTTGTAGAGGTTTTTGAAAATTGGTAACTTTTTTGCACCACCCCTAAGGTTGGGGGGTGCAAGAGTCCTGAAATTTACAATGTATGTGCCCCTTGTCCCATAGATTCTTCATACCAAACTTGAAAAAAATTGGAATGGTAGTTATGGAGAAGTTAACAATGTTCAATTGTTAACGCATATGACGGATGACAATTGAAGACCAACTGCAATACGTCACCTGAGTTTAAAATTGCATGAAATGTTTCTCATCAGGCTATAAAACTTTCCCGGGGCCCGGCCGTTCTCATGGTCAAACTTCTACATTTATTTATAACTGCTCAGACATGCTTGTTTTGAGAACGATTCGGAGGAGCATATACTAAATCTAGATGTGTCGGTGCGACACGAATGCCCCCGCTTACAGTGAAGTCTTATGAAGGAAATTCGGAAGGGTGAAATTGAAAGTTTTCGAATGCATGAACTGTGGCGTATCCATATATCAAATTTGAGTTGAATGTGTGCAACCGTTGCAGAGATAACAAGAGGTACTGTGATCAATGCTCACTAAGAATACCCCCCGCTTACCCCAATCTCCCGAAGAATATTGTTAACTGTTCCAAGAATTTGAAATAGTCCACACATTCAAACTCCAAATTTGATATATGGATACATCACAGGAATATGCAGGACAAGTTTTAGAGTTGGTCATGGTCCGATGATTTTTGACAGTTAGCCCTCTGAATTTCGAAAAAACCAGTTGCGGGGGGGGGGGGGGGGGGGGTATATGGAATAGGTTGTCCGTCCGTCTGTAGACGCAATGGGTTTCCGGCTGTAAAGTGTTATCCTTTTCACCTAGAGTAACATATTGCACATATGGACTGCTTCATGGGACGAAGATGTTCCCTATCGATTTTGGGGTCAAAAGGTCAAGCACACTGGGACAATGAAGTAGCAAATGGTTTTCCGGGCTCTAAAGTGTTATCCTTTCCACTTAGAGTCACCATATCATACATATGGACTACTTATGGGACAAGATGTTCCCTATTGATTTTGAGGTCAAAAGTCAAGCACACTGGACAATAAAGTAGCAAAATGGTTTCCGGGCTCTAAAGTGTTATCCTTTCCACCTAGAGTCACCATATCATACATATGGACTACTTATGGAACGAAGATGTTCCCTTATCAATTTTGGGGTCAAAAGGTCAAGGTCAAGCACACTGGACATGGAAGTAGCAATGGTTTCCGGGCTCTGAAGTGTTACCTCTTTCCACCTAGAGTCACCATATCATACATATGGACTTGACTTAAGGGACGAAAGGATTTCCTATCGATTTTGGGTCAAAAGGTCAAAGACACTGGACAATGAAGTTAGCAAAATGGTTTCCGGGCTCTAAAGTGTTATCCTTTCCACCTAGAGTCACCATATCATACATATGGACTACTTATGGGACGAAGATGTTCCTATCAATTTTGGGGTCAAAAGGTCAGCACACTGGACATCGAAGTAGCAATATGATTACCGTGCTCTAGAGGATCATCTATCGGTCTATATTTACCATATCATACATATGGACTACTCAGGGGACGAAGATTTTCCCTATTGAATGTATGGTCAAAGGGTCAAACGCACTGGACATGGAAGTACCAATTGTGTTGGGCTGTTGAGCATTATACTTTCAACATGTCATAACAAATGAACTGTCCATGAGTCAAGGATGTTTCCTATTGAATTTTGGTTCAAAAGGTCAAAGGTCAAGCTCTCTGGACATAAAGGTAGCGATTATGATTT
>CAJDSM010097759.1:383-11426 GCA_903981925.1 Ostrea lurida
CCAGGTCTTTGAATGTACTTTTTGTTTTGTTGTTCAATTGTGTGTTGTTCTTTGTTGTCGGTTCCGCAGATAAGTGACCCAGATGTGACGATCTTGCGCAGGCGTAGTAACACGCGGACGTCCTGATTTTACGTAAAGTGATTGTTTAAAATCTACTTCGAAAAGGAAGAATGATAATCATACATTAAAACTTGCTTATGGAGTTGGCAGATCATGTTTAAAAGGACATACTCGGAGGATATAGAATCCCTAAACATTGTTATAGAATTTTGTAAATGTGCCAATGCTAGAAACTCATATTTACCACATTTTCCTACGAAGCTACCTTTATTTTTGCATTACTCACAAATCCGTAGTTGAAAATTCAATGTCAAACATTACCCTAAAATTGAAATCCTTCAATATGTACATGCACGAAAAGGTTAAAATAACGAACAGTGATCAGCCTCGTAAGTCCCAAACAGAATACAAAATAAAGAGCTGGGAATACACGGAGCCCTGTATAACCAGGCGTGGGATCAGGTGCATAGGAGGAGTAAGGGTCCCCTGTCGATCGTGAGCAAAACATGCTTTTTCATGTAAAGCATGGAAACATCATGCAAAAAACACAAAAGGCATGGCAATTGTCACGTTTGGGCAATATGGTAAAAAAAATGTATTCGGAAACAACGCCAAAACCATCTTGGAGTGTGTGGGATAATGGTTAGCTAATTTTTCGTGAAAGAAATTTATTTCAATCACAAGTTTTAAAAAAAAATACAAAGTTGCGTTTCATTTGTGGTTCAGTATAAAAAGAACACCGATAACAGGTGTAGAAAGGAATAACCTTTATACCAATTAATGTTTACACAGCGACCCATGCCAATATAATTTACTCACAATTGTCCTTATTATACTCGCCGTTTTCGCTTCATTTTTGGGTATTCGTATGCACTTGTGACTAAAACATGTACGGTTTGAATTTTAAGACCCGAGGAATTTACCAACATCGAAATAAATGTTATCCAGAGTGATTAAAAGTTGAGTTTTTACAGATGCTGGTCGAAGAAAGGACATATCCGCTGACTAGGTAGGTACCACGTGACTACCTAGCTAATCAAAAAAGACTGAAATTCAAGCCGTATTGTGGCTAGTTACATGGTTATCGCAATATTTCGGCAAACTATTCGAATTCATTATTATACAAATAGGGAAGACAAAAAGCGTAAAAGTTGACATACTTTGGAAACATGCGATGTGTCCTTTAAGCTTGTTGTTTCCTCATTAACTGAAATTCTCATACATATAGGCGTTTGGCCCCGCCCATGCTTAAATTACGAATATGTAGAAACACGTTCGCTGGAAGGTACGCTGACATAATTTAGGCTGTGTTTGTATATCATTAAAAACTTTTTTTCGTATAGCGATAGCCGTACATTAAATCGCTGGTATTTTGATATAGGGACATGGACACGTTTTGGGTTAAATTTTATATTTGCGATTTTAATGTCTTTTAAAATTGCTATTGAACTGAGATATTTTTCTATAATGGTCAGCAAAAAACTGAATGTAAGATACAGCGCTCACAATTCTTTGTTACGTAAACAATGCTCGTGTCTTGTTTTTGTTTACATATACAGACTGATAAAGATTGCTTCACAGAAAATACCGTGTTTGAAACAAAGTGAGATTTGAGAAGCACTGCAAACTATTTGGGTACCTTTACATAATGCTATTTATTGAATAATTATATATCGACACTTTTCAAACACTAAATTTACAACAAAGATTCTTCGTGATTGTCTTGACTATTTAATTAAAGCTGCATGTGTTTTCAGATACATGAATAAAAAAAATAAATTGGTGACGATCAATATCGGGTCCACATCAAAGACTACAATTACACCCTCCCATTATAGGAAGTCACGAAATCATTCTTGATGCGGAGCACAGGGGCATATTAAATTCTGTGGAAACGAGGTTATTCCACAGAAATTAAGGGGCAAAGGGCACAGCGGTCTCTAACGTCAAGAACTGACCATCTTTCTTCAATAGTTTATGGGGGGCGGAGTGGACCGAAAACCCTTGGCTAGCAAAGATGGCAGGCGTACAAACGCGGAACGTATTGATCGTAACCCCACGAGTCACCGAGACTGTCCTAACGTGCACGTGAATGTGAGCAACATTGCTACCATATTTGGCCCGAGATCATTTTGTGGTAAAATTTACCTTAGTAGTTTGTTGACACAGGAGTTAGTGCACGCAAATGGTGCAGTCCGAGCCCGAATATGAAATTACTGAGTTATCCTTCTTTAAAAGCCCATAGACCAAGTGCTATACAAGTTTAGCTTTTGAAAAAAGCTTAAAAAAGCTTAGGGATTCAGCCATAGACTGTATTCAGTGAAAGTGATGGAAATTTTCTTTTTTCAGCTTCTTTTTTTTTATGGCGTTGTAATTGAAAAATCAAGGTGATTTTATAAGGGCGCCACTCCCTCGGAATTTAGAATGTATCTTTATGGCGATTTTTTTACAAAGATATAGACCCAATCCCACACGCTCGCTTGCTGACATACACGAAAACAAGCAAGGGGGGGGGGGGGGGGGGGGGGCAAACAATGCTTTCCGGACGTGTCCGAGAAAAGCACTATTACACAACTCTGCTTGATCAAGGCCTGTGAAATCGGTATCGTACCTTGTATTTTTACAATGTTAATACGTCCAAAAATTATTAACTGGACAGGAGAATGCAGTTTGAAAGCAACCTAACCAAAATAAAAAATGAATGACATTTGACAGCATAAAAGATTTCCAATCATTAGATATTTGTGAAAAAATGTAAACTTTTTTCGTGTAATTGTAAATACTGTTGCTTCCGAACCCATATTATATATATATTTGTTTTAAAAAGTTTTTATGTTTGAGAAGTCCCCGATAACAGGATTTTTATTCTCTTTTTTCTTTTTTTCTCTCTCTACCCGTAATTTTGAAGTGATAGTATTACGAAGACATCTTTACAAGTTTAGCTTTCTGAAAAAAAAACTTAGAGAGTCGTGCAGTAAGATTATGCTATTTGAGAGGAAATATGGTGCTTAGTTCGGTTTTTTTGTGTTTTTTTTGTTTAAATTTTATTTATTTATATTATTTATTATTTCATTTCTTTTTTAAATTAAATAAAATAGAATTGAAATTGATAGTCATGTAAATTGAGGAAGTTGACAAGCAGTTTCAAGTGTAGTAATTTTGAAAGAGTGATTTTATTTATGTTAAATGAATATAAATTTCTAAAATGACTTAAATAAACCCCAAAGTTTTGAAAGCAGAAAAATATCAATCATTATAAATATTGTGAAAAAGGTGTATTTCCCTCGTGTAAATATCATATACATTGGTCTTTGATTGTAAGTATCTTTTAAAAGTTTTGTACGAATATATTATATGAACGATCGTTTTGCAAACAGACCCTTAAAAATAAACTTGTTGAAATTCTGACCAAAACCGAGGTTTGCCGAATGTTATTAATCTAAAAGAATGTACATGAATTTATAAAAAAGAAGTTTTTAAATCTATGGTGAACAAGAGACATTATATTATATTATTTTTCTCTGATGGGAAGTCTCAGTAACACAGATCCTCCGTCTTCTTCGTTTTTTCCTCTTAACTCGTATTTTGAAAGTGTTAGTACCAAAAAACAATGCAGTTCTATTACGGCCAAGCGCGTTGCCACATCTAAAAATAGAGTGGTCCGCGTTTCTTATTTCTAGAGAATCGCTTAGCATTTTCTTTATGGCATTATGTTTTAAAGATAGTATTTTCTAGGGGAGGGTTAGTACTACTAAATTAGCTAGATTCTAGTTTTGAAAGCTACTAAGCTCTGATTAATACAGTGTGGACTGGTCCGAGAAGGGCCCTATGCTACTCTCCCGTCCGAGCGTCTAGCGTGCGTCAGTTGACGCACTCATACTTATAGAGGATAATCCGTCTTTGATACGTGATCGTATTTTGCAGAAGAAAGTGTTTATTGATACAATGTATCCTCAATTCCCTAGAATCGTTATCATTTTTCTCTATTGTTTATCATTTCTCTATTGGGTTTTCTTATATCATAATTTAAAAGTGCTTGAATTCACTGAACTTCTTCCATAAGAACACGTTTTTAATTCAGACTTTCTATAATTTTTTCCGTATTTCATTTCCACAATTCCCAGTAACTGCACGCGCAGTTCAAGCTAAACCCCACAATAATAGTGGTCAGCCCAGCCGGGCTGACAAATAAAACGGAAAAAAAATTCATATATCGGTCCCATTGCTTTTAAGTGACTGTTAAGCGCAGTATAAAGGAAGTTGTACTGCCTCGCTAGTGAGCCCCTACATGTAGCTTTAAGAAAGCTACGGTAAAGCGTATTAATATATGAGGCCGCAGCACAAACGCTGTTCATAAACCTTTGCAAAGTATTTAATTATATAGTATACTTTGCAAAAAGTTTATGAAACAAGCGCCTGTGGCCGCAGCCGGACCTTTTTTTAATAAACAAATTACAGTCACAGGGTGACAATTACTTTTAATGTTTCCAGATGTTTATGTATTTCATCTATTACACTTTCATTTATTCTTCATCCAACTCACTTGTTTACAATTTCTATTCGTGTTGACTGTTCTTGATGGTATTGGTGTCACGTGGTATGTGTTACGTGTTTGAAGGACGAGTGAGTAGTTACCTCAAAGTTGTAGACAGTTTTTTGGGAGTGTGGGTTTTTGTGAGTTGTGTATGCATGTGTGGTGATTTGTTATATTAATAGAGGTGATCTTTGGGTTCAATCCAACTTAAATTTTGCTTTAATTGATTGTATTTGGCATTTAAGAAAACCGCCTAGATCACTCCTTTGTTTTTCTGCCCTTACCTGCAATGTTTTCATACAGGTTGAACAATTCTAGCATAATCACCTAAGCTAAGTCAAAGGTCTTTGTAGTGTTCTTGGACTCTCATTGGTCGTGTTTTTGTGAAGTTGCTTTTGGTTGGCTTTATTGGTATGGTCAGTGGGGTTACCGCCAAAACTGAGTATCTTTGTGCTTGACTTTGAGTTAGAAGGACCAATTTTGACCCAGACTTGATTGACGACCTTCTACAGACATTTCCTTCTTTTCTTTGGTAAGTAACTGATATCCTAACTTAGAGTTCCTTTTGCACTTCGATATTAACTGAGAGCAAAGGCTGCTATTAGAGAGAAAGATATATTTTTGAATTTGTCCATTGATTTCATAATGCAGTAGTACTATATTTATCAAGGTAAATTGAATGAATCTGATCAGTTTCATCACTCTCCTATTTATAATCAGCGAATATTTTGCATTAATTTGTTCAGCATTGAGCAATTGTATTTGACTTTTAAAAAGATAAGTATTTTTAGAGAAACTATTGATAATATTAGAATTAACAGACGTCCATGTACATAGCCACCATAGATAAGTGCTGATAAACATGTCGGTAAGCGCTACTTCCCAAGAATGGTTATTATATCTGATGAAGTTTTATATTGATATATAGATATTTTTTTATGACTAATTCTAGGAAGAAATTCTGTTCGTCTTCTAGAATATGTAAACTTTAAGAGTTATATCGCTCCTTAATTGTGATTTGAGATAAGTAAATACATTATCTTGATGAGAAATTACATTCATAGACTATCATATAAGTTATATTTAAATTATATTAATTTAATAGCGATTCCTAGTGATATCGTTAGATTGTTAATTTTTACATGTATTTCAGGGCTATACTTATTTATTTCTAGAGAAATTCTGTTCCGTCATTAGAATATGTAAACTGTTAAGAATGTTATCTCCGCTTAATTGTGATTTTGAGATAAGTAGAATTACTTATCTTGCATGGGAAATGACATCTCCATAGAATGCATATAAGTTATATTGTAAATTATTATTAAATTAATGCATTCTGTGATATCTTATTGTTATTTTCATGTAGTTTCAGGGCTATTAACTTATGTATGTACTCCGCATCACTGTTCGATCATTAAATTAAACCCTGAACCCAAACAGGATTGTTTCGTCTTGCATTACAAATAACCTGTTACCATATATATAAGAAATGCGGAACTGGTCATATCATAGTTTGAACCCCCGGGTTGAACTCAGCGGAAGATACAACATGTACTGAAAGGAAACAATTTAGGTCTATATTTCTCATTAAGGGGACAATAAAAAGTACTTACTGGTAAAAACTAAAATTTATTATTAACAGTTTTTAATGTATTTTTTGGTTGATTATTCGTAAGTTAACGCTATATAATGGTATGAGAGAGATCATCGTATGTTGAGAATGTTTCAATTTTTCATCTAGGTCCATCGTCATGTAACATTGAATATATAACAATTTATTCACCTAACAAGTTTCTCTATGTTTAGCCCCGTGACATTTCTTAACAAATGGTTAATTTGAGATAAAGATATTGTTAAATTGATAATCTGGATATAACAAATTGATAATCTGCATTGGCGGATTGGGAGGGGGGGGGGCTGTGCGGGTTACGGGGAGTTGCACCCCCCCCCGTTGATTTTGCAATAAAGGAGAGAGAGAAGAGAGGGGGGGGAGCGGAATTGAGCTTGTTTTGCTCTTCCGTAATACAATTTCTGCTATTCATTTCATTTTCTGTAATAATTATAATTTGGCTATGATAACTAAGTTAGAACTTTGAAGCACTGCATATCTTGACATGATTTATACAAGTAACAAGCAAAGCTAAATCGGAGGCTGACTTATAATTCTGTTGTTGGACATTTTGTGACTATCTACAGCAACAGATCGTAAACAGGAGTGCCTCGGTGTAACCAGATCTAAACAATCTGTTGAAATGGATTCAACGCGGGGAGTATGGGGGCTTGACCCACTCTTTGAAAAATCAAAAAGAAAAGGAGAGAGAGAGCCGGAGTTTGGGATCGAGGGATGTAACCTGTTACTGTTTAAAAGACAATTTCATATAACACATGAGCCTATTTTCCAACGGTCATTTGAAGGAAATAGGGCAAAATGTCGTACTTTATAGGTATGGTTCTAAAATTTAAAAAAACGACTAGTGAATACATATCTTAAATGAAGCCGACAACAAGGCTGTAACCAGGAGGTGGGTGTTGCAAATGTCCCCCATTTAAAATGAAAATGTTACAAGCGGCCCCCAGACCCAATGAAAATGCTAAACTTTTCAGTTTCCGGGCTCGCCCCCTGAATCCCCTACCAGGGCCAGTCCTGATCCGATGGGGCTGAAAAGCGGCCCGGACCCAATGAAAATGCTAAAACCTTTCAGTTTCCGGGCTTCGGCCCCTGGAACCCCCACCAGGGCCAGTCCTGTACCAACTGGGAATCTAAAGCAACCCCTATAGACTCAATGAAAATGCTAAAACTTCTGTTTCCCTGACCCCTTGTTAGGACCAGTCTCTGGACCCACTAAGAGGTCCTAAAGCGGCAGATCTTTCGGCTTAGTCTTGTATGCGCAACACCCCCCCCCCCCCGGAAAATACAGTTTACGGGCCCTGCGGACAAGTCTCAAACTTTTTTCAAAAAACCACATTTTCTAAGCTTGGGCCTCGCCATTGGAATTGCCCTGGCGCCGCGGTCCATAATGCCTTGCGTCTGAATAGTCTTGCCCCATGAAGTTTAAAGCGAAGTGATGAGCAAGATCAAGTTTTAAAACAAGAGGCCCAAAGGGCACATCGCTCACCTGAGCACAGCTGCTTCACTAAGAAGAGCGAGTATGTTTGGGATTTAGAATGTACCAACGTGGACTAACTCTAAACCTATGTCGGGTGAGGCATTTATCTGAACCAGCTTAAATCTACTCCATTTCAGGAAGCTTTCAGGTAAAACATCCACTCTTCTGGCTCAATGAAAAAGATTTTTAAAGAATTTCTCTATATATCTGCATGTAAACTTTGATCCCCTATGGGGCCTCATCATACCCCACGGTCATGGATTTGAACAAACTTGAATCCCCAACTATATCAGAAGCTTCCATATAAATTCAGCTTTCCTGGCCCAGTGGTTCTTGAGAAGAAGATTTTTAAAAGATTTTCCTATATAATCATAGTAAAAACTTTGATCCCCTATTAGGGCCCCATAGTACCCCGGGGTCATGATTTGAACAAACTTAATCCCTCTACCTATCAGGAACCTTCACATATAAATTTCAGCTTTCCTGGCCCAGTGGTTCTTGAGAAGAAGATTTTTAAAGATTTTCCTCCTATATAATCATATGTAAAATGGGGCCCCATAGTACTCCCGAGGGTCATGACTGTGAACAAAACTTGAATCTCCTCTCATATCAGGAAACCTTCCATATAAATAAGCTTTCCCTGACCCGTGGTTCTTGAGAAAGATTTTTAAAGATTTTCCTATATAATCATATGTAAAACTTTGATCCCCTATTGGGCCCATAGTACCCCGGGGTCATGATTTGAACAGAACTTGAATCTCCTCTATATCAGGAAGATCCATATAAATTTCATAGCTTCCTGGCCCGTGGTTCTTGAGAAAGAAGATCTTTTAAGATTTTTCCTCTATAATCATATGTCAAACTTTGATCCCCTATTGGGGCCCCATCGTACCCGGGGGTCATGATTTGAACACAAACTTTAATCTCCCCTATATCAGGAAGCTTCCATATTAAATTTCAGCTTTTCTGGCCATTGGTTCTTGAGAAGAAGATTTTTTAAATGACACCACTCCTATTTTTGCATTTTCGTGATTATCTCCCTTTGGAGTGAGGGCCTTGGTCCTTCATTTGAACAAATATGAACCCCTTCACCCAAGGATGATGTGTACCAAGTTTGGTTGAATTTGGTCCCAGCGGTTCTGGGGGAAGACAGTTGGAAAATGTGAAAAGTTTACAACGACGACAACGACAACAGAGACGACGACAGATCAATGACCAATTTGATCAGAAAAGCTCACTTGAGCCTTCGGCTCAGGTGAGCTAAAAACCAATGTTTCAAACAATGTAAATGACATAGGTATATAACAAATTAGGTTGGGGGCGATTCGCTGCAGAAAGGAAAATGTTTTCCCTCCGGTGTTTCATTTCCCCGAGCTTAGCGCCGTGCAAGTTGTGTTCGCTCTAGCTCGGGAAGGGCGCGCGGTGGGGTGCCGGGGACCTATTCTAGCCCAGATATATGAAAATATCACAATGTCGTTCATGTAATATCGAATGTATGATGAGCACTTCTTCGGAACATGGAGGGAAGTCAAGATCCCGACGTTAAAGAGACGTTTCATTGACGTCGATGTATCTACTTCGTAAAATTTATGAAAAAGTCCATGATGTTGTTTCAACAATTAATCTTAATAAAGATTCACCAATAAAGGAATATCGGGGATCTTAAATTATTACGTTGTAAGGAAATAAAAATGGTCAGAAGATAGTACTTCTAAATATAATGTGTACATTCAACATCAGTTTTTGAAATGCACAAATTCACATTTTCTACATATAATTACATTTGGTTCATGGTGATGACATTTTCGGTTGTCATAAGATTTACAAAATAAAAATGTAAAAGTAAACTGTTCGAAACATACGTCTATATTACGTTGAGATCACGTCGGATTTTCATAAGATTTCATATTTTAATCGAAATTAAGAAGTCTATTTGACGTCTTTTTGATATGTCAGTTAATTACCATAAGATACAGGTTCCCTTTTAAACCACAGGCACTTGACGTTTTAAATATACCGTATTTGAAAAAAAAAATCTTCCCGTAAACTAGTCATATTATTATAGTTTATGGGAAGATTTTTTTTTTCAAATATATTTATTTGTTTTAAACGTCAATAAAACGTTCTGTCGACGTCATCAACGTCGTGACCAAATATCGGCCTTTTCTCAACGTTGTATAGACGTCATGTCATTGTGCCCGCTGGGCTATATGCTAATAGATAGGGACGTGTCGCTTAAGCCTTTTTCCACTTCAAATATAGACAAGGTATTGGAATCAGCATGATAGAATACTATGTATAAAGGTCATAATGTTTACTCAATTAATTCCATATGAATACCCTCTAATTTTGGTAAATTCTTACACAAGTAAAACTACGTTAATCAGTTTACATTAGATAAACAATATATCATAGATTATAAGGGGCAACCAGTTGGAGCGTTGATAGAACCGCTGTGTTTCATCCTGTATCGTTTATCAGCAGCACGTTTCCCATAGAAAATAAGGTCACCATTTGAACAGAAAAGTTATATTTGAAAAGGTATACAATCTCAAATAAAAATATACGACAAGGGGGGGGAGGGGGAATTGCCGATGTCAGCGGCACGTCCCTACATAAAATTATGAAGATTTTTAAATAATTATAATTTACTTTTGATATGAAATAAATAAAGATTACTACACAAGTGGGCGCTCTGCTGATTAGTTTATGAATGAAACTGAAAAACATGGTTGGTTACTGATGAAATCATAAATATAAGCTATCTTACATACGGACGACGACAGAGCCTAAGAATGCTCCTCTATATTTAACAGAGAAAACTGTGGCAAAGCACATTTAATAAAGTATAAAATGATAAACTAAATGCTATTATGATTTCATTACATAATTATCTTTACATTATCGTATCAACACTTTTATAACATTCTTAACTTGTTAAGACAGGATAATTTTTCTAAGGGGGGTCAGTTTATACGTCCGGTCGAAGCGGACGTTTTATGGATTAGCTCCTGTCCGTCCCCCGTCTATCTGTCTGGGCTTCGTAGCGTGAAACCGTAAACTCCAGGGGCCCGCTTTCACAAAAAGGACCTACGACCAGGCGTACTAAGTCGGGCGTTAAAAACAGGACTAAGTCATAAAATCGGACTAAGTATGCGTTTCACCCAAGCAGAACTACATTGCACCCAACTAAATTATGGCGTAAATTTAGGCCTGCTTCATGACTAGGGCGTAACTCTTAGTCTGTGAACATGTTAAATACGGTATGGGCGATGAATGTTGTCTTAATAAGCATATCTAATAATCTTATCGGTAACTATTCCTCGTACACGTACACATGTA
>CAJDSM010097772.1:1397-14329 GCA_903981925.1 Ostrea lurida
GCTGTATACCAGTATATTAAATAATATGTTATTTTCAATTACTGAATTCTTGTTACAAATATCGAAAACTTACGAAATTCTTGATTCAGCATGTAAAGGTGACAGACGGAGAAAATCGTAATTATTTTGCTGAATCATCAATGAATATATATTTTGAATATATGTTATACAACATTTAATTTTTTGTTAAGCTGTTCTTGCCCAAAGTTTTCAATTTGCAGTAACCTTTCCTGAATTACGGGTAATTCAAAATGTCTGCCGACATTTCGTAATACCATGAGCTTTCTAAATTACTATTAAAAGGACCCGTAGAACCAGACATCGGACGTCCTAAAGAGAACATCTGAAGGAGCTTGGTTGGTTTCACCTATCGCCAGAATAGAGCAGTTAAGTTGGCGGAGTGAATAGGACACAATCAACAGCAGCGTTGTTTTTCGAACAGTTGTATTGTGAAGAAGATGATCGTCATAACATAAATTGTAAAGTCGTGGCTTTTCATTTAACTGGATTCAGTTTTTTACTTGAGGAGAAGAAACTGAGTGATATAAGTCAGATTTTATCCAAGGGGTGGGTGTCCCGAAATGTTTTTTCAGGATATACTGGTTAAACACATTCGCTTGCATATGATTAAATTTGGGAATACAATAGAGAGAATGTGTAGTTGTGCGAAAGGTTAATTCAAAGATTTTATATGTTTAAATTCTATGTAATTAATTTGATAACCTTATTTTAATACCGTATGATAGAGCTAAATTTTCACTTGATCTCATGTGATCGTCGTCAGTTAATAGGTGAGTGTCTCAAATCGTAAGTCATGTGGTGCTATTCATAGTTGTTATTATCAGAGGTTGTTCGGATGTTTTGAATTATTGAAGGTAGATCATTGGTCGTCGACTTTCACCTTTTATATCATCCGGGTAGTCGACAAGGAAGTCTTTGTAGTGCTTTCAAAACAACGTTTTGACCGCTCTCGATTGGGATATGAGGATCTATTTTACCATGCAAGAGTTTGACCAACAATTGGGTTATTTGCATTGATTTGGTATGTGTATAATAGCAAATGTTGACGAAGATAACAAAAGTATATAACGTCTCACTTAAGTCAAAAACATCATACACAAATGCGTGTAGGGCAACATCATGAACTTTCGCAAGCGAAGGCAGGATCAGGTGCCATGGAGGATAGTCATTATTCTGCTGACGGTATATTTCACTTGCCGCCGTGAGCCCGTGTCGAAACAAGTAACGGGGTTTCCTCTGTCGCGTCAATCTACGTCGAATGACAGTCTACTTAAGTAGTGTACGGTAGTATATGTGTATATATAGTTAGTACGCACATATATATCAGCCACTTGATGTCAAGGCATATTGGAAATATTATTTTGAAGAAATAAATTTCAATGTTATTGTTTCTTTATGAACACTATGTAAGATATCAAATAATCAGATAACGTACGCAAAGTCGTAATACAGAATATCAAAATATAAAGCTTGGACTAAACAGACTTTTGCATATAGTATGTAAGCATTGAAGACCATCAATACAAGGATAGCGATAAAAAAAGAGATAGATTATATTATTTGCGAAGTAATTTTATATTGTTTAAGGCAAAGATAAACGAACAACTGATAATCTCGTAAGAATACACAATTTGAGTTATCTGGAAAAATTCCATAATGTTTAATGAATATCAAAACAGTTGGGAGTCACGGACCCTGCGACACCAGAGGTGGGATCAAGTGCTAGGAGGAGTAGCATCCCTTGTCAAACCTGTCACACTGTCCGAGCCTAACTCTTGATTGGTACTCTGTGAGTCTAAGTCTTTTAGTAACTGAAACCTGTCAGACACATTTGCCCACTTGTACATAGGTTTTTATACACAACAAGGTCGAAGTTTAACATTGTTGTCAAAGCGACTAAAGCTGTAATAACAGATGACCATATGAATTCTGTTAGATGTGACTTTAACGAGACATTGGAATTCTTGTGGTTGGTTCACTTAATTCATAGATTTTGTCCCGAATTAAAACTGACAATCATCAGTAACAAGCTCTTGCTATCAAACAAGGAGACACATAAACACGATGTGCGGTGATATGGAATGCGCGAATGATTTTCAACGTCAAAGTTTTGACACTATCATGCATTGTTTTCAATAAAGGAGACGCTAAATTATAATTTATTAGCTCGCCTGAAATCTCTCTAATCTAATATGTGTGTTGTTAAAGCGTCTTATGATTTAGTGTTAGCAGTTTTATACGTAGTCTTTGTCTTTTAGTCACCAAGTGTCTGCATTCAAGGTTTAGATATCTAGTTCTTATTGAACGCACTGTGTTACATTATTAGTAAAGTGTCTCGTTTTTCGTAGCTCTATCTAAGTATGTTATGTACTCACGTCATGTTATCTTGAAAGAGCAACCAAGGTAAGGCAATGGTAAGCACTGATTATTATGACTTATTTCGATCATCTTCATCAGCATAAAGTATGATGAGGGTTTAGCAACTAGCACCTTATGTAAGACTTTCCCTCGTATCACTGCATGCTAAAATAAACTGATTTGCACATGTTTCTGGTTTATTTCACCTCAATTACTGGCGTTAATTTCATAACTGGTTTGAATCATTTTGCATGTTTTGAGTCGACACGCCCTAACGCATTCGTGGCTATATGACTAAATCCAATTCGGACTACTTTTATCTCTACAGGCTTTTTTGAATAATGTTGCTGCAAGGTTACACTAGGAAGTGGTCTACTAAAGCCAAGGGTATTATTTTGTCGTTGTTAGAATCCAGAAATTTGATACTCGCTATAATTACGGCATGCGCACTGTACAAGCTCAATACGCTAGTTGTTCCTTCACGATGGCGTGGATTTTCGTTCAGATCAGACTATGACGTGGCTACAAAGCGGGTATCTTAAGGTGGCGACTGCGTACTCCGAACATACATTAATAAGAATTTCAGTACGTACTAGCAGAACATGGCACATCTTAAATTTGATTCTATTGTCATTGCTTGGAATGTGAAGTGAAATGCTAAAGTGATTCTGTTATTCGCTGGATCTATATATTTTGAATAAATAGGAAAACATAAATATCACCACCGTCTGTGTCGGTAAATAATTCAATTTACTATATCGTAAAATTATTGATGGTTATTCACAAATGTTCATGCACCATTTTAGCCAATTATAGTAAGCTGAGTCTAAATTATTTTGAGATCAAACTGAAATTGGATATAAAACGGAACCGTCTCTTCTTGATTAATGTGGGATGTTTTTATTGTCTTACGTGCCATCGAGATAATTTCAACAATGGAGACGTCAGATTGATAATCAGAGTGAAGGGTTTATGAATTTTTAGATTCCTATTGCTCGGCACTTCAGGGCCTTTGATCAGTGAGGGATCTTAGGTGCACATCTGCTCGTGACACAGGACCTTTCGGATTATCTCCAAGGGATCATCGGAATCGGAATAGACGATTCACATTAGTCGCAAAGGGGATGCTGAGGACCTAAATTAACCCGGTTTCCACCCATTGAGTAGAAATTCTCTTTGTTTCTGCTGGGTTTCATTAGATAATATTACAGGATCCTTTGCATAATCCTTTGAATGGTTAAAAGTTATGGTTTTAACGCATTTATATGAAAGTAAAGAAAATGAACAGTTTATACCTCCGAACCTATAAAAGTTGGTGTCCTAAACACGGTCTAGAGGCAGCATCAGTTGTAGGATGACACAAATGTTCTTACTCTCTCATCACAATAAAAATCAGTTTGTTCAAGCACAGCCTGATTTTTGGGCAATAAAAGTCAGACGGCGGGTGTGAACCAGTCAACAAGGGGATTTACTTATTCTCCTCCTAGGCATCTAGACGGCCTCTGATCGTTCCAGGGGTCGTGATTTAAACTCCTCTTGATTAGTAATTCTATATACTGGAGAATGGTGCATTTTCATTGTTGTTAAAACGATTGCATCACTGAGGTAATCTAAATTGAAAATATAATGTCTTGGCGATTCTATATTAACTAGACACAGTAAAAATAACTTATTGTTAATAATTATTCCTACTTCTAGTAAGTTGGAACACTTTAATTAAAATTGAATGACAAACAATCAACAATCATGAAAGTCATGGAACCACACTTAGGACAACTGAGGGAATATGGTCTATGATTGATTATTGTTGCCATTGTTTCAAATTCAACACAATCGACACTCTAACTTCCTGCAAATTGGTCAGACATTTACAACCAGCACAGGCGAGAGGAGGGTAATAAGTGAAATGTTTAACATCGGATCTCTGAAGGTTTCCCTATGACGTACTTGTGAGATTAAACATTAATTATTGATTGGTATGACGGGAATACGCAAAATCGGAAGAATAGCTCTACAATTCATCTTACTAATTGGTCTCCACCAACCTGTGCCTGGATTGTTTATGCCTCATAACTACTGGTTGTCTGACTCTGGAAGCCTGAAACATGATTTCTCGCATAGAATGGTAAAGGCAAAAGCTAAATAACAGTAGATCTAATCTATGTAAATCATCAAATAGACATACAAAAAGCACAGGGTTTGGGGCGAACACGGATCCTGGACACCAGAGGATGGGATTCCGGTGCCTAGGGAGTAAGCAATCCTGTTGACCGATCACACCGCATGAATCTATATGTCTTGATCAGGTACGAAACAGTCCTAGTTTAAATTGTGTGTGAGAAAACGTCCTAAACTGGTATCAAACATGGCATTAGAACAACATCTTCTTGATCAATGGTTACGGTAATACTGGTAACCTAATTGTTTAGTACCGTGACCATTTTAGAATTTACGAAATGCTGCTTTAAACGTGTCGCATTACCATCCAACTAATAAAGGGATTTTGTTCGCAGCAGCAGAAATCAAATAACTCTCTTGTATCTAGGTGTTAAAAATTTTATAGGGGTACGGGGTAAACATTTATTTCTTGGCGTAATATGTAGGTTTTCAAACTTTGGATTTTCAAATTCCTAAAGTGCGCATAACATGTTACGCAGAATAAAGACGTAATGGAATACTAGTTCCACTCCTTCTAACATGTGGTTGGGGTAGTGAATAAATGTGAAGAATCTTGGCAACACAGTGGATAGAAATCCACAACAAAAAGAACATTCTGCTTGATGTATTGTGTTTTTGTGATACATTGCAAGACAAAGATAATCTGTTCTAGATTTTCTAAAAAATACATTAAATAAGAAAATAACGACAGAGATTTTCGTCCATGTATATAGAGATAAATGGTTTTTATATACTACATGCAGGTGAATCTGTGTGAATTAACTGATATTTGTAGGGATAATCTCAATTCTTGATGGTATCATATATTCTATAATTAATATTTACAATAACAATAGGGAAAAGTCTCGTATATCCATTATTTTTTCTTTTCCGCATGTTCTCTTTTTTTCTAAATTATTGATATTGCCATCAATCTATTTTCGCTTATGAGGTGCAGAGAGACATCTGCTGGGTAAAGTTTTTTCTGTGGAATTAAATTTTTTATAATTTTGACAACAACTATGGCGGGGAAAGTAACAATTAATTTAATTGTAAAATTAGACAAAACAAGGCCACAACCATTAAGGATTGGCTATATAATTCCCACCATTACATTGGCATAGACAAATTCTTTTTATTTTTAAGTTTTCAACACTTCTTGAGGCTTCACTTCACACCGACAACACATAATGATCAATAGATCATCAATCCCATCTCACTGATTTTTTGATAACATTGTAGCTTTAGAAATGAATAACAATTAAGGCAATCATATCTTAACGAAGTCTGAAAAGAAATAAAGGTTATTCAAACAACACATTCGCCTATAATCAAATCTATTATGTTTCAAAAGAGGACCATAACGTTTGCCTTGGGTTCCGTTAAGCTGGACCGAAAAGCCTAGCATGATCATAATTACTGTATAATATCTAATACTCGCTTGGAGCGTTTACTTTTGACACCACAAATGACATGGCGCTGTTATAATTGCAATATCTCCTCCAAATATCACTATAAAGGACAAGTACCGGTGATTTATGCATATCAATTAATATTTCGGGTGTTCACTTCTCGTTTTTATTTTAAAAGACTCGAATCGCTGAGTTCTATCATATCGTTTTCGCCTTATGTTTTTATGTTGAGCGGTTGTATAACCTAAAATCAATAATTCAGTCCTAATAGTACAATAAATGATAGACTTAAATCAGTAAGATCCAACGAAGTGTAGATTAGGCATAATTGTATACTCTACTGTCGGAGAGAGAGATTACACTTTCTATGTCGTTTATAAAAGAAAACATTGACCGTGTTTAAAAATTAAAGGATAAGACGACGCTGGCTCTGATTATCGGATTTTGTAGTGTCACAGTGTATTCTAGTGCAATGCTGAGAATGGCCGTTATTTCTCATTTAAATTTTAACATATATTACTATAGTACATAAATGGAGGTTGTCGAGAAAATAGCGGATGCTGGTGCTTCAAAGGCAATTGGTAGGGTACTAGATAAGAAATCATATTATAAATGAAAACGTCTGTACATGCCACACCTGATGAATTCGGATCTCTGTGTTAAAACAAATCTCATTTCTCCAATGTAAGCAGAGATTGAACGTGTTGGGTATGGAATGACTATGGATTCTACCGATAATATGCATGAAGATATGACAATTTAATTTATGTGAGGTATATTTAACAGTTAATTAATCATGGTTAATAGAATAGACGACTTGGAAAGAGGCTGTTAGATGTTAAATCTAGATTTTGTCTGCAAAATTAAGAAAGGGGATACAACAACGGACTATTTGGATATCCCAGAAGTGAGCATGGGGTGATCTAGAAGGAAGTAGAACAACATAACACCTGTACGGGCGACGATATCAGCTGTGATTACCCTTTATATTCATTAGGTATATCGATAGAAACCGTACAAGGTACAAAAATTAGATACTGGATTCATTCCGCCGCCTGCCCCTAAGAACGATCACAGTATGGTGCTACGGAATACGTCGGACAGCGATTGTTTACGGGCGATTGTTGGTATATAGGACCAGTTTAAATCATAATTACAATCATAAGAATTTTTTCTGTCTGTCCTTTATGCTAAGTTTATAGAAAGTCTCAAACTAATGAGTTTTATAAGTTCATCAAAGGCACAATAAGCAAAGAACAATCTCTTATAAAAGTAACTCATACAAAACATCTTTGGTGTAGAGATATAAAATGAAACCATAATCCAAATCCTTTTGAACCGGTCTATTTTATCATAAAGGAGCCAACAGTGCTGCACAGTTTGTGATATGTATTAATTTAAATTAAGATCCACATTCACATGTTGCTTTTCTTGCGATTCTTGGATGCTGATTTTGCATATCTTCAACCTACATTTTTTTTTATATCTTTTCACATTATATACAAGAAAAATCAATATATACGTCTAACTCTATTAATATCTTAAAATTCGTCAATAAGTACTAGGGGCAATAACAATACTGAATATCCGGGCCCCCACATTTCCGCACCATAATTTTTTAGATTATAATATAAACAAGAAAGCATTTGCATATCAATGTTTTTGAAAAATCTTCATCTGCTTACTTTTGCACTTTAGACAATCTAATTCACACTTAAAATATTTTCTCTTGTCTACCACGGTGTACATTGCATTTGGTATTTTCTGTGGTGCGCTCGCTTGGCGCTGCTTCTCTGAATGACGAAGAGGTTTTGATTTATTTATGTGGTACAACTGATTTATGTAATTCACTGTCGAAACAACCAACCTGAAGTCCATCAACGGAAACATCCCTCATTTACGTCACTCGCCATTCGAGTCTCTGCATACACAACTTTATATTAAATTAATCGACTTGGATAAGATGCACCAATTCCTTTATACAGGATTAAATTAACCTTGAAAGACGAATATTATCTTAACAAGCAGAAATTACAATATTATTGTACCAGGGATTCAAAAAAACGGTTGTCGCAACTGAGCATTGTGTTATTTTAGATTTTAAAACAGCTTATAGAGAAATCGTAATCAAGGCACGTTTCTGTAAAATATCCGCCCGACTTCTAGAGCTTCAAAGCATTGCGTCCAACCTTCCTTAATGGGCGCATATTACCGCTATGTTAAGAGATAGGCAAGCACCTTCAGTCACCTAAAAATCTGTCCTTAAGTGGCATATGGCTTATAGTCCGTCATTTTCCTCATTCGGAAATCTTGAAAAACTTAAACCGTAGAAATGCACGATATTGAGTTTCTTTGTTTTTTAAACATAAATTCATTTTAGAAATTCTGGGTGAACTGACTATTGAAGATATTCGCCTCTTTTTCCTCTAGATAATGGTCTTGTGCTAATATGATGAGATTTATTATGGCCATTTCCTATACAAAAAGGTCTTCTGTTCAAACGTTTGTGGATTTCAATACGCCAAGAGACCTATAAGTTCTTCAGTTTAGGAAAAGATGGATATCTGGAACTTTATTATTGACATTCCTTCCAATAATGATGTTTTTAACCAAATTTTGAAAGGAGATATTTGATCTATCTAAGAAACATTTGTACGAGATCGTTTCATACATAAGGACGATGCAGCGATTGTTAGGATAGTCAGACAATCGGGACTCAAGCTATATCTTTTATCTGATAATGTCTGGAAGAATAGATGTCTCACAACATGTTAGAAGCGGTCCATTTATGACGGTAATAATAGCGAAGTAACGCGTATTAAATACTCAGTCATATCAGCCTACCAAAGCTTTTGTGGTCCTGTAATTATTTACGAATTAAATTTCGATTCAATGTTAACAGGCACATGGCGTCAACTCTTATATACTTCTGAATCCAATAGTAGAACCACATGTCCGCATACTTCTCTTTCCCTCGACATAAGTACATTATTATTCGGCAGTTTATAGGCATTAAATGATGACAAAAATGACATCGTATACGGGGATTGAAAGTTTGTTGTTCACAACATAATGACGATCCCGTCTAATCTTACTCGCTAAGCATATAGATTTTTCTGGCAATGTGTGAAGATTTATTGTTTTTTCTTAAAGGATATATTAGTTCCTTATCGGAATGTTACGTAAGAAATGACAAATCGTAAATTTATCGGTCTTTTAGAAAAAGACAAAGTGCGACCTTCTGAGAGGTCTCACTAACCTTACGGTGATTGATCTATCGAAAATAAATCTAGACGGTGCGATTCAACTTTTTCAAAGCAGAAGCAAGCATCATTGGAAAAGCATGATATAAACAACAACTTTGTGACATAGAATACCGGATGCCTGACGCCTCGTATGGCATCCACTCGAACACTTTGAAGGACTAGATCAACAAATAAGCAATCTTTTCAGAGGAAGACTTACCTCATTTTTAAATGCACTCACTAGATGTGCGTTAGATTGTCACTGGGAATCCTATATGATTTTGTAATCTTGTGAGCAATTGAATCTTTAAACGTCGGATGCATAATCACATGAATCATTCTCTGAATATTGGAACGTTACATATTGTAGTTGGGAGGAATGGGATAAATTGTTGTTCGGATGTGATAAAGCAATATTCGTTCTTCAGAACTTCGATGGAATGTAGTCTCGGCTTCTGTGATGCAAATATCGTTTGTTATTTACTTCTCAGTGTTCACTGTTTCTTGTGACATAGTTTCAATATTGCTCGAATAATCGAATGATTTTCGTATGGTTACACTAAAGAATCGCCTCTTCTGTGGACACAGGGACCTTTTCGAGAATTACTGCGAGCATGAAACACAAGTTGATCCATATATTCCTTACTCGCAACAGTGTTTATTCTTTGGGTTGTCATTCGATACTATCAAAATGCATGAACGAACAGCAAATTCTAAAAGTAGCATTTTGCCAGATAGAGATTTTTACCGGGCAATCCATTCACTTAGAATGAAGTGGTAAAGTTCAATAACAAGAGTGGTAATGTCGTTTTTTAGTTAATAACGGAGACTCTGTTTATACAATCTGATGGGGTTCATACGAACTCCGGTGGCAAGCTCCAGCTATTCACACAAAAGCAGAATTGGTATTAAATCATCAAAGACACATGCAGACTGAAGATCTGCCCACAGATTTATTCGTAAACAATTTGTGGAAAATAAAAGCTCTTTCACTTACACACGACAAATGGACAGAATTAAAAGGCAAAATTTTGGAGAACGATTAATCCAGCACAAATCAAGAGTATCGGACAATTATATGGATGTGATAGAAGAATTTAGTAACGGATTGACAGATCTAATAGTGGATGTTTTCTCTTTCGGGCGAATGTAATTTCCTACTTTTCAAGTTTCCCAAGATCATAATGTTTATTACATATTTTAGTAATTACTTAATGGGATTCTATTATCAAATGGGTTTTTCTTACTTGTCACGTTTTAATTCGACTAGTTTTATTGTATCTATATAAAATTTATCATCATAAGATAAAACAGTGTCCAATAATTATCATTTCAGTGCTCTCACAGAGTGATGAAGAACCTGTAAACAATATGACACTTGTCCTAAATATTGTGTAGAAAGAAATAATAAAAAAATATAAAATTCTCCAGAACAGAACTTGTGCATTTAATATAAAAATGTTATTCGATGTTTGTATGGAAAAATTTTTTCAACTTTATCTACCAAAGCCACTTTGTTTTTCATCATATAAGTCTATTCTAAAAGATAAATTATTTTATATTTTTAATGTACTTTTCTTTAATCACTCTCAGCCACATATTTTGCTTAACAATAATGGAAATATTGTATTTAAATTTCTAGCTTAAATATTTAAGATAAAGAAACTGTTTGGAAGGGATGAGAAAAAATTATACATTTGTATATTACAAGTAAGAGTAGATACTATCGTGCAATATTTTTCTTATCTGATTTTAATTGTGCTTAAAATAGATTCATGAACACTTTATGTATCTGTTGCGCTGGTAGAGGCGCTGCGAATACTGAGTTTTTGGCGTAATATGACGTAGCTTTATATAACATGTACAGTGCGCAGTTAAAAGATGAATAAAAATTGCGCAGAATGTAATGACGGAAGGTAAATGGATTTCTGTAACTAATATATTTTGTCATAATACACCCGCAAATAAGTTTTTGCGAGTCGTGTCCGGCCCTGATTCTTTGTTTTTCGACTATATATACCATATTTAGAAATGGTGTATCATCATGACATGGTGTGTCTTGTACATCAATACTTCTCTAATGATTGCCTTTGATCCCAGTATCAGAGTCAAGGTTTGGACATGGTTTGGTGCCCTGGCCATAATGTCTTTGTTTTTGTTTTTTTGTCATAGGACACCATATTGGGGTATTCACCATGAGAATGTGCATTTTTATGTCTGTCTGTTCTTGTCTGTCGTGCAAATTCGCTTCCAGCCATAAGTTATTTGTTTCTTTGACAAAAGCAGACTATATTTGACACAATGGGGGTTTCACTATGACAATGTACTGGATATATTTTGACCTTCTTATATTACGTTGACTTTTTACTCAGTTGAAAATGATAGGTTTTTTAAACATGGATTGTGATGTACATCTAACAACATTCGTACCATACATAAGTGTAGAACCCATATTTTGGTGCATGTGTGTTCATGAGACAATCTGATGCGTACATTCATGACCTCAATTGACTTGACGTCAAGGTCAAAATTATGAATTTCTTTTTTAAACATTGTTGATTCTTTTTTTTTACATGTTTGCCACACGGCTGTATAGCCAAGGAAGATGATTGTGTTTCATCGTGATTTGATGCCGTTGGCCTCATATGTCAAGTTATAGGTTTATTTAACTATAGAATCATGTTTCAGAAATGATAGTGTGGTTTCATTAGGTCTAGTTAAACGTCCAAATTTTAGTCATAAATATAATTTTGGGTAACAACTCTAACACTTCTTAATGTGACGTACATAGTAATAATAATAGCTAAAGTCCTATAGTGACGTACATAGCTATTAATATAACGCTAACGTCTACCGTGACGCATGTTATGTAAATTTTTTCGTCAATGGAGTCATACCCTTCATGAACTCTTATATTAGCCATGATGTTCCGTTGTATGTTCATTAGTAATATGTATTGTTTTTCAACTATTCTTTTTCCACTTACATACTTTGAACAGGAGTGTTCAGAGTAACGAATAAATTGATAAATGGTCAATGTAATTGGTTCTCTTTGATTAATCCTCGTGACCATTCAGACTAATCAAGTGTAAGTACAGACAATCACAGCACGTGTAATAATTCCGTGACTCTGTAATTACCTCGTATCTTATCGCTGCCTTAGTGGAGAGAAGAACCAGTGCGATTAATGCAATGAAACATGAAACAAATATAAAGAGATGAGATGGGGTTGGAGATGAAAAATCTTGTATTATGACTTCTTTTTTATACCACTTGTGTATTTCCCTGTTGTTAAGATACTCATAGATACTATTGCGTATGAGGACTTTTTAAGCGAGGCAACTACTGCAAAAAAAGTTGTGCTGCAGGGTTATAACGAATCTCGTTTTAAGTCATCATTTGCAAATTCTACGGTTGCTTATTCACTTGTTTTGCGATTACAGTATTCACTAAGTCATATGTTGACTGATTTGTTTCATACTCTTTGTTAGAAATGTCATTTTCGTACTAGATTTGAGACGGGTAATCCCGTTTAACTTATTTCGACTAAGGGTCATCGCGGGTGTGACGGGTCCCGAAGATGCTTACTCCTCTATGGCACCAGATTCCTACTTCGCTTTTGTCGGGGTCGTGTTGCCCTACACTCCATTTTGTATATATTTTTTTTTTATTATGGTTACGTTTAACACGATGAGTATCTAATCAACAGGGAGATATACACAAAGTGGTATAAAAAAGA
>CAJDSM010097775.1:192-11895 GCA_903981925.1 Ostrea lurida
TGTCATTATATTGAAATGTCGAATAATAGGCCACCGCTAATGAGTTTTTCTTTTCGTGCAGAAGCCTTTGAATGGTTTCTTCCTCATACGAATATAAAACAGGTCAGCTAATAAAAGAGCACATAATTCATGCCGTAGTCTCGATATATTAGAGAGGACATTTTGAAACATTTGTTTTAAACAAAATTAGAAAAAAAAAATCATTTCAGTTAACGAACCTTGTAACATCATTGCATTTCCCTCCAATGCTTACTATTACAATTGTATATCAAACGAACATGACATTAATTCAACATTTGCCATATGTTGACTGTTTTAATTCA
Source organism: Ostrea lurida (assembly GCA_903981925.1). Classification (NCBI taxonomy): domain Eukaryota; kingdom Metazoa; phylum Mollusca; class Bivalvia; order Ostreida; family Ostreidae; genus Ostrea; species Ostrea lurida. The sequence goes on from CAJDSM010097775.1 coordinate 516, forward strand.
TACCATTTGTTAGACTGTCATTTTCATACTACATTTGACGACGGGTAACCCCGTTTACCTTGTTTCGATTAAGGGCTCACGGCGGGTGTGACCGGTCAGCAGAGGATGCCTACTCCTCCATGGCACTTGATCCTGCCTTCACTTTTATCGGAGGTCCGCATTGCTTTACACTGGACTTTGTATGTTTTTGTGATTATGATTACGTTTAACACATTGTTAAATTTGCCAATCTATATGGTAATGATACTGATACTTCAAATTCACGATCCTCGTTTTAAACATATTTGACACTCCAGTCCATGTGACTACATGTACCTATCTAATATTAGATTCCAAATGTCATAAAACATATGTACAAAGAAAGATACTTTGCGGACTTTACTCCTCCTAGGCACCGGACCCCACCTCTGATGTGTCCAGGGGTCCGTGATTTCTCAACTTTTGTTTTTGTATTCTATTTAGGACGTACGAGATTGACCACTGTTCGTAATCTTTGCCTTTAGCTTTATGAAAGTATATGCCCCCTCACTTTTGTCAATACAGCAACGCTACTGTTTGTCCATGCTTTTGTGATTTTATGTACGTTATCAAATTTCTGCAGATCGACGCCGTGGTAATAAAAGGTCATATGTGGATAATTTTGGGATTTTAAACTTTCGGAGTAAATGGTTAATAACTGTTTATAAAAAGAAATATACCCGTGTTGATCCGGGTTAGAATAGGTCCTCAGCATCCCCTTGCGTGTCGTAAGAGGCGACTGAATGGGGCGGTCATTTGGATGAGACCGCAAAAACCGAGGTCCCGTGTCACAGCAGGTGTGGCACGATAAAGATCCCTCCCTGCTCAAAGGCCCCGAGTGCCGAGTATAGGCCTAAATTTTGCAGCCCTTCACCGGCATTGGTGACGTCTCCATATGAGTGAAATATTCTCGGTGGGACGTAAAACAATAAATAATCAACCAATAAAAAGAAATACGATGTTTTTATCTTTTTTGTATATGAAGGATATCATCGCAAACTAAAGATTCAAATGACTAATATAGTTTTATTTATCTAATTTAGGGAGAATAAGGTAAAATTGATTACAAGTGCCTTAAAATATTTTCAAATCAATTTTACATATTTCAGTACAATTTGTTTTTCTACTGGTAGTTACGACTTTTTACTGCTGCGTATGGGAACAATGGCTCAACAATTGCTATGAAACACATCAGACAACATTTGACACAATGACAGGCCATACTTGCAAACTAATTCGCTATAACGACCGTATTATTTTTTAAATGCTCCCTTTATAAGAGATGGATCTACGAGGTTTTAATCAGATTAATTAACAATCATAATTTTCACAATTATGTCCAGTTGATATACCCCGAAGAACTTGACATAAAGGACACCACAGAATCTGACATATCTGCTTCCTATTTGGATATTTTACTTAACATTGACTCTAATGGCAGACTAACAACTACATTATATGATAAGCGTGATGATTTTAACTTTGCAATCGTCAACTTTCCTTTTCTATGTAGTAATATACCACTATCACCTGCTTATGGTGTGTATATATCCCAGTTGATTCGATACGCAAGAGCAAGCTATGCGCATGCGGACTTTTTAAAGCGAGGCCAACTACTAACAAAAAAGTTGATGCTGCAGGGTTATAACGAATCTCGTTTGAAGTCATCATTTCGCAAATTCTACGGTCGCTATAATGACCTTGTCTGCGATTACAAATTATCACTAAGTCATATGTTGACAGATTTGTTTCATACCCTTTGTTAGACTGTCATGTTCCTACTAGATTTGACTACGGGTAATCCCGTTTACTTTATTTCGACTAAGGGCTCACGGCGGATGTGACCGGTCAGCAGAGGATGCTTACTCCTCCATGGCACCTGATCCTACCTTCGCTTTTGTCGGAGGTCCGTGTTGCCCTACACTCGATTTTGTATATGTTTTTTGGATTATGATTACGTTTGACACAATGTTAACTTCGCGTTTTTGTATTGAAGTTTAAATGTCAATATCGGATCTATGTAGTTCTGGCAAAATGTGTACAGTGCCTTCATGTGATAGAAATTTGAAGATTTTTTAAAAAATAATTATGATGGATGATGTTTTATGAATTGTTGGATTAACACATGCATATATACTTTTTTATAGAGGAAAAGCACCCAGATAGCAAGCTTACATTGGCCCAATTGTGGGCCACTTGTTGTCTGTTAACGTTGGTCCGATGTTGGAAAATTATGGTTGGCCAATGTCATTTTGCTCTATCTGCACAACGTTTGCACAAACTGTTGGCGTTACGGTTTGGCCAATGTTGTACAATAAGTTATTTCAGCCGTTTGCCCAATGTGGCCATTGTTGTCAGATACGCTTTGGTCCGATTTGGAAGAATTTATGTTGGGCCAATGTTAATTCTTGCTCGATCGGCGCAGACGTTGCGACCAGACATGTTGGCGGTTACCTTTGGCCGCATTGTTGTACATATAATTACTCTATCTGTGGACCATGTAGGCACCCTATTGCAGTTATTCAACATTTAATGTTGCCAATGTAGGTCATTAACGTTGTTGCCAAGCTGGACCAATGTTTCAAAAACGTCAATCATCAATTATTGTTATAGTTCGACATTCACATCGGTGTCCTCTGTTTGGTTCTTTTCCCTCGCATTCATCGTGTTTCGTTCTCTTACCCCCCCAACCCTTCTTCCGCTGTCCGATGCTACTCTGATACCGTAGCTTAATTAATGAGCATATTCTTTTTCTGCAAACTCCTTCTGAAATAAATGATTACAAGAAATTATTAAATAATTACTATAAGAGGCCGATGATATAAATCAAATAAATAAATGGATACGCGATTAAACTAGAGAGAGAGAGAGAGAGAGAGAGAGAGAGAGAGAGAGAGATGAGGGAGAGAGAGAAGAGAGAGAGAGAGAGAGAGAGAGAGAGAGAGAGAAGAGAGTTGTTCTAATGATTAAATAGGCCTAATCGAGAGATCAAATTAAAAAATAATATATCCACTCAATCACTTACAAATTGTTGGGCCCCCCGGTCTGCTGGCATCCATTAGTCCTACTAAGAAAAAAACATCAGACAGAGAGATCTAGTACGTGATGCGACAGTGACATCACAGTTCTTTCGTTGGCGGGGATGAAACGTTTCAGTCACGAGGCAGAAAAGGTTATGTGGCAAGTTGAAAAGTGCCTAAATAAACTGTTGAAGTGTAAACTCAATAGTTAGAAGTTTGAATTTAAGTTGTTCCTTTCCATCTTGATGCACAAAATATTGAATAAGATTTAAAAATTAATTGTGTAAATGGCCCCATTTCAGTTCATTATACGTAAAATACTTTAAAATGGTTGTGTTTGTGCCCGGGGTTTGTGTCCAACAGTGACAGTAGAATCTATAAATCATGAATCAACATTGTACAATGATTATTGTCCCACATTGGTTCAAGCAATGTCGGTCGCAACTATTGGGACGATTAGTCCACCAACACTGAATAATTAACAACGTCGCGTCGATGTTGGAAAAATGTTAATGATCCACAGTGATAAGTACAATGTCGGTCAATGTTGGGATCCAATGCGTTCAGCAACTGCGACATGTTGCGATTTACCAACCATATTACCAACGTTGCCAATGTAGCTTGTTATCTGGGCAAAGATAATGAAACTTAACAGATATTATCTCGAAATACCCAAAATAGAACACAAAACAAGAGTTGGTCATGTTTACGGTTAAACACGGGCCTTGGGTGACACTAGGGTGGGACAGCGTGTTTAGAGTAGTAACTCCTGTTGATCAGTCACACGCCTGAGTCCCATTGTATCGATCCGTAGTCTAAATGTTCAGTGCAATGAAAAATGGCATAATAATTGCTATAAATAGGCCAGACGCACTTAACCCAATGTAGAATTGTAGGGGCAAACTGAAATCGTTATAGAGTCATCATTGCTAAAAAACTATTATAAACGTGACTACTGAAACCCCTTCAACAACATTATTTGTAAGTAGCCTGCCTCAATTCAAAACTTAGCATTCGCTGAACAAGTTCTTGCAATTCGAACGAATAAGTTTGAGAGACATACACGCCACCAAGAAGGTGCTGATGGAAATGTTGCGGACATAAATTTGGCGAGTTGACGAATGGAGAGGCTGATTTGGTATCCTGTGTACAATGCTGGGTTGTTAGTTTCCCTTGATATTTATCGTTCATTAAATATCCAAATACAAAGCAGACCATGGAAGACTCTGTGGTGTCTAGTTTTATTTGTTGGGGATATGTCAAACATCGACATGTGAATGAACTTTAATTAATTAATACATAAAAGTCATCAGTATATCGAAATGTAGAATAAAATGCATTTCTAGAGGGTTTTTTTCTGTTTTGGCTCGTGTATAAGCTTTTGATATACACTCTGTCTTAGAACAAAAAGACAAAAAAGAAAACCAGGTCAGCTAAGAAAGGAGCAAAAATTCGTGGCCCAATTGGATTCCACAGGCTATTGGAGACTGACAAAAACACGAGGTTTTTCTGGACCTTTTAAACATAAGTGGTTATTTGCATTAATATGGAGATGAAGGATAAATTAAACCCAAGTGCAAGATTAAATGCTGGCGTGGATACTACAGCACATGCCTGATTTACTTTTACGATAGAAATAGATTCAATCTACCCACACACTACCAAATAAACCGCAACATACAAATAACAATACAACCAAACAACAACATAACAACCCAACACAACAAATAAGCGAGTTAGCGGCAATTTACGTTTTTAAATGTCATTTTGTCCGTCAGGTATCTCCAAAAACAGTTTAACATTGTTTCGTCAACTTTCCAAGGACATTGACATGTCAGATTGCATTAGACATACTATTTTGTGTACCTTCACTTCGGTCGTTCACTGGAAACGTTAAGTGCTGTCTATGGAAAGCATGCATAATGCTATGCATGCTAGGTTTTCAGTTTCACTTTCTTTTGTCATAATATTCATTTCAATGTAGTTTTAAGGACTTTCCTTGATTTGTCAAAGTCTCTGATAATCGACAGCGTGTACAGCGGCATATTTGGTACCATTAGCAACCACCTTACAGAATAAAATATTAGAGAAAATTGGGTTTTTCAAGTAGATTTTATTTCTTTTATTACAAATTTTTCAGTGCATAAAGAGTGTGTGTCATACCATATAAAATGTCCAGAATCTGAAACGAGGCAAAGGGGATAACTCTTACAAACATGACCAATGGTTTCTAAAAATAGAAATTTTCCACCTTAATTTTTCACCCAAAACATCTGATACAAAAGTTAGGAATTTTATTTTAATGTTTTTGAAAAAGGCTTGCATAGTGTTTTTTTTCGACTAAATTGGAATTGTCCGGCAACAAAGAATGATAAATATATAAAATGGGCGAATGTAACAAAGTAATCAACGTAATCAGTAGTCCAAAAATACACATACAAAAACGAGTGCTAAGGCAACACGGACCTTCGCACGAAAGCGAAGGAGATCCAGGTGCCATGGAGGAGTAAGCATCTCTGAATAATAATGATGAAAATTAATGCTTGTACTTATTTTGACACCATTATCTTTACCAAAGAGGCTGGTATTTAGTAAAATTTTAGTAAATTTTACTCATTCTACATCAAGCATTTATATATTGTTAATAGTATAGACGTATTTATTATCATTTAATTAGAAGTTAAACTAATAAATTAACAATTAATAATTCATAAGGCCTTGGACTATTTCATATGCAAGAGTACTTAAACAAAATCATATATCAGCCATCAGAAATAGCAATTTGTTCTAAACGGTTATCAATATTTACAAAAATTGGTTAAAATTATGTAACAAATATTCATAAAAAAATCTTGAAACTGTTTCTTTAAAAAAATAATACAATCTGGAGAAAATAAAAGAATATGTTCACATTATGAACTACAAGAGAAATCAATATAGACAGAGTTATTTGCCCTTGGATTCAACATTTTGAAACAGATCATAGATTATTTTATATAACGTTAGTCTAGACTTTTTTGAAATGTTTATTCAACAAGATATTTACAATGTACTTATCGAAAAATAATGGTTGAAAGTGAAAAAAATGTACTAAATGATCCCTAAAATATAATAAGCAAAGAAATGGTGTATATTGGCAACCTTTTTCAAGATATCGGGCTACAAAAAAGAGCATAGGTGAACATCAGGAGATAGCACATTTTCAGTAAAACAGGAATTTAAAAGCGATCTTTAAATTTTTTTTTTTTTAAATGAGAAGTTTTACTTTAAGAAAAAAACACTAATGTACTAAATTAAATGTGAATATTAATGGAAATCAATTGTAGAAATGCATGTACAATCACCTAAGCCAAAGGTGACAATACACGTTGTCATCTCTTTCAAAAAAGGGAAAGAGAAACACCGCGTAGGCGGAGAGGTGGGGGCCCACCAGAATTTCTGGCCTTAATGGTGCAAAATCCTCGATTCTAGCCATTTCCAGCATCCTTATTCCGCGTTTACAGCATATAGTTTTTACTGATTTTTTTCAACTGAATCAGTTTCAGAATACATGTAAACTTGAACAGACGAAAACAAAACTCTGCACTTAAAAGCTAGCTAAAATTGGTTCACAATTAGCCTTATTTTTCTCTGCTATGTGAAGAAACAATACGAAGCATGATTAATATGAGTTAGCAAAATCTTTGCTAAAGGGGATTATGTTTTCACTATTTTTGTACAACCTGCATTTAATTAAGAAATAAAAACCTTTGGTAAGAATTCGACTGCTTCCGGGGGTTCGCTCATGGATCTCTGGGAGCTTCAAGTCAGCCCCACAATATCCATTGTCTTACTAACCACCCCCACCCGATTTGAAATTCCTGGATTCCCTACTGAGAGCCGGTGAAGTGTGCAACAGTTAGCCTGTGCCGGCGCCACATTACCTTTAAGCAGGGAGGGATCTTTATCGTGCCATCACCTGTCGTGAATGGGACTCGGTTTTCCAATCTCACCCCCGAGGACTGTTCTTTAGTCGCCTCTTAAGACAGATCCAAAGGGTACTCAGAATATATTCTAACAATATCCCATACACGTCCTACATGGTTGAAGAAATCTAATTGGCACAAACAACATGTTGAAAGGGAAATATAAAAGAAATAGGTTATAATACACTGTTGAGTTATAAAATACTCCATTCATACAATTGCAAAATGAATATTTTATGAAATTTCATAGTCCAAAGAGTTATCAAGATGCTATGCAAAGTGAAAAATAGCTATCTACTCATAAAATTTGTCAGCAGTTGTGAAAATTTCAATCTAATTAGCTGTTACAATTAATAGTCATATTAGTAATGTACATGTGATATTTAAAGATTTTTTTATTACACTTAGATGCATTGGATCATTTGTGAAACCGTTATTTCATGGATAAATTCGTTCAAACAACATCACAACTATGTCAATTTGCAATCTTATTTTTAGTCACAACATATGACCGAAGCACCTCCCAAAACAACATTTTTTCTGAATAAACTTTTATTATGCTTTAAAGTGTATCGATAAAATATGGTAAATTTGATAAAATTTTGACTTATGCATGTTATTTCTAAGTATAATTTTCACTTTCTTCCAATTTGAAATATTGGAAAATCTGTGGTTTTAGATAGGATGCCTTACTTCCTCATGTCACATGATCCTACTTCGCTTTTGTCGGAGGTCGTTGTTGCGCTACACTCGATTTTGTATATGTTTTTTGGATTGTGATTACGTTTGACAAATGTTAACCTTCGCTTTTGTACATGCAAAGGTTTGACCTTTAACAAAGATATGTATAGCACAAGGAAAATATCAAAATTGCAGCTAGGGTACAACTTTTCAAGACAAATCACACTGCTTGTATTGATGTACCTATCTCGCCAAGAGCCACAGACGTCATGACCTACAACATTTGTAGTTTTGGTATGCAAAAAAAAGAAATCATATTTATTTGCTACTTACAACCGTTAAGACAGTGATTAGCTGTAATCTGAAATATATATTGCCTATTTCTTGTGGAAGTAACTTAATCTTATTCTTCTTTTCAATGTCAGATCATTATCCAGTTTCCGTTAGACTATAAATGGTGCTAAGCTGATATTCTCATCCTATTGTGACTTTGAATCACCACTTATCCGTCTTGGATGGCGTTTTAATATCTACTGATTTAACAGGAATTTTTCAATGAACAAACAGTGCAAATAAGCAAGTGATCGGCAATATATTATTCATGCATATCAATGTAATTTAGAATACATATTTCATGACTATCATGAATTCTGTGCAAGAATAAGCCAGACGCTGGACAAAATATGAGGGAGGGAGCTTTGACACGTGTCTTACATGGATAATTTCGATATATTTGACGATTATAATCTATCAATACAATGATTTCCCATTCATATGTCGATGCAATATATCCCAACGAACTAGAAATAAAGGACACCACAGAATCTTCCCATTCTGCTTCGGTCACTTGATATTTTATTGAACATTGACAATTAACGGCAAACTAACTCCTCAACTTTATGCAAACGGGACGATTCAGCTTCTCCATCGTCAACTTCCATATTTGTGTAGCAATATTTCCATCATCAACCTGCATACGGTGTGTATGTCTCTCAACTTTATTCGATACCAAGATTTTGTTCCTGCGTATATCAGATTTTAATCGAAGGCAAGCTACTTAAGACAAGTTGTTGTTGCAAAGGGATTCAACAATCCACGTTTAAAGCAGCAATTTGGTAAATTCTATGGTGTTATTACAATTTAGTTTACCAAAATAACCCATTCATTGAAGTCAAATGCTGTCTGATGTGTTTTCTAACATGTAAGCCGTTTCACACACGATTGACTAACGGACTGTGTCCGTTTAATCTGACTCAGACTATGGACTTCACGGCGGGTGTGACCGGTCACAGGGGATGTTACTCTCCTAGGCCCTGATCCCACTCTGGGTGGTCCAGTGGGTCCGGTGATTGCACAAAACTCTTGTTTTTGTAATCATATTATAGGGACTTACGAGATTGATCACTTGTTCGTTATCTTTTGCCTTTACATAAAAAGTATTCGGAGTTATCAAAATTCGTATTTACATTTCGGAAAAATGCGTACTATTTATCTATGTTTTAGAAACCAGAAGTGGTAATAAGTTACATAGACTAATGAAAACTTTGTACTAGTTCCAGCTGATAAACAACTTGTCTTTGTTTGTAAAAAGTTACTATTACGACTGTATTTAAATGAACTAGGATTTACTTTCAAAAACATCTTGGGAATCCTATTACACTCTAAGCAATTTCAAACAAGATGAAATTCTTCAAAATCACCTTCCCGCTATAAATAACTTCAATATTTCCGAAGACATCGGATCATTTGAACTTACCCATAACATTTATTGGATTCCGAAATTGCATAAAAACCCTTTAAAACAAAGGTACATTGCTTGCTCCAGGTAAAGTGCTCTACAGCCTCTTCCTTTACTTTTGACTAAACTACATAACAGCTAATCAAAGAATATCTTCAGAGATAATGTTCCACTACATATTCCAGAGTGGTGTAATCAGATGTGGACTTAAAACTCTAAAGAGTTTTTGGATAACCTAAAATCACAAGAAATTTTCAAAATTGACTTGATCCAAACGTATGATCATTTTCATCAATTGATGTCATTTGATATAGTCCCGAAGACTCGATATAAAGGACACCACAGAATCTGACAGATCCTGCTTCATATTTGGATATTTACGTTACATTGACTCTAATGCAAACAACAACTATACTATTTATGATAAGCGTGATGACTTTACCTTTTGGCAATCGTCAATTTTCCCTTTATATGTACAGACCTAAAGCGTGCTACTTACACTTGCACGGAACCGAAACGCTGAACGGTTTGCACGAAACGGACTGAACGGTATTGTACGGAACGCGAACGGTTGCACGGAGATGACGTCTGCCCGGAACGGTGAACGGTTTGAACGGAACGAGAACGCTTAAACGGAACGAACGCTTTCCGAACGAAAACGCTTTGAAAACGGTAGGCGGGGCTTCACGTTTGTGATGCATGGGGATTGGGTTACCATAAATGGTAGGTGTGGCCTGTACGCTTGGTATTCAGGTCAATTTTACGGGTGCGATTAAATTCTAAAATATTTTAACGGCAATGATTCATATAATTAAAAAAATAATTGGGAAAGAAATAGAATGCGTCTACAATTAAAATGAATAATATCTGTTCCCTTGGCATATTTTATTTCCATTACAATTAATTATCAAATGAAAAAAATTAAAGAACTGTTTGGAAAGCAGTTAAAACGGAAGGAGAGGTATCATATCCGACGGTTTTGTTCGCAAGTGTTACGATTATTATTAATGGCGAAAGCTCACAAAATATGCTATTAATATATACAACACATGTATGCAGTAATGCTACCTAATTCATAAAATGTTTCTACTAGCGTTAAATAAGCACAAAATATAATATATGTATACCTGTATGTTGGAATCACAAAGGAACAGTGCGTGTTAATGTTAGTGAGATTAGTTCAAGGTATTAATATCATACCTCTTCAGAATATATAAATCATGTCCTATTGAAGATTTGGTTTTCCGAGATGTGCCGACCGACCCATACTGTACCACCTGAAATATTTTGTTACCACGTAATATATATATATATTAATTTATTTCCCATGAGAGATAGTAAATTAATATTTTCCAAATGATAAGTACTATAGACTGTGCGTGTCGAATGTTGGACAGAAGTCACAAGGACAAAAGTCACAGACGAAAAGTCACGGACAAAATGCCGATGGACAAAAAAGTCACCCAAATCAGAAAGTAGGACAAAAAGTCTAGGCAAAATGCACAAGACCAAAGACACAGGAAAAAAGTCACAGGACAAATGTTCACAGTTTATAGAAATATTGGATTTTTTTAAATAAATGTTATATGATTCGAAATATATTCATTTTGTTAAGTTAAAGTTATACTTATATGAGAATTTATTTTTATCTAACTGTTCTAAATTTGAATGAAAATAATTTGAATGATTAGAACTAAACTTATTCGTTTTATCGTATTATTGCAAAACAGAATTAGGTTAATAATAAGAAGTTTGGGGGTTTTTGTTTTGTTTTTTGTAGGAGGGGTAAGCTTTGTAATAAGTTTGGTTTACAATAGTGTTAAAAATAAAAATCAGAATGCCTTGTGACTTTCATTTTATTAATGTTTGTGACTTTAATGTCTGTGACTTCTTGTCCTGTTCTTTTTGTCTTGTGGAACTTGTCCGCTGACTTTTTACCTATGTGGTATTGTGACATT
>CAJDSM010097801.1:87-19083 GCA_903981925.1 Ostrea lurida
GCTGTGGATCAGTGTATTTCCCTATTCCACTACGATAAATAATGAAGGATATTTTTCTCACATTTTATTCACTGATTAGTGTGGAAAAATCAGGGACTGTTTGATTGAAAATTTACATTGATCAATATCTCTATTTAACTTTAAAACAAAATAATTAGAATGGCAGAAAGATCATACCCGAAAAATGGTTTACACTTTAAGTGTAAACAAAAAATCAAGACTGTCCGCCATGAAAGCTTATATCAAATTGAAATTTAAACAAAACAATATAAAGTTGCTCATCGTGGTAACGTTAAATCATAGAAATATATGAACCGTCACATGAAAAGTGGAGCGTCGCAGCAATGTGAGATCGAATATCTTCACAATGGCTGTTCTTCACTGGGGTAAAGTCGGGTCTACACTGGTGAAATGTGAGAATATAAGGATCCATCATGAGTATCATGTGGATTAGGAAATCTCACCCAAGGGTTGGATATTCGGTCAGGACGAGGTTCCGAGTCCCTGGAACCGAAATTTCCAACCCCGAGGGTTGAGGGATTCTTCCTAATTCCACATGTATTGACTCATTGAATGGATTTATTTTTTCTCCCATTAAAGCTTCATTCTACGTAATTTCACTAGATAGAAATTAAAAACTCAAAAATTTAATTGTTGAAAATTGAAAATTTTAACATTTATTTTTCAAACAGATCGTAATTTTTCAGTACATTACTGTTATGTATGTACTGCGGAAATAATGATTTCTACAGGCAAGTAGGGAGAAAAATTAAAATTTTAATGGGGTTTTTTTTTTTAAATCATAAATTAATGCGCCTTTGAAAGTAATTAGTAAAATCATAAAACGAAATTGAGAAAAAAATTTAATCAACAAAATTTTATTCAATTGTTTGCTGTTTACAAAGAACAACTCAATAGAAATTAAAGAAATCGAAATTTTATAAAGATTACAGAAAAATCAACAGCCGTATATTTTATCTCGTGTAGTCACACAAAAACCGCATCAACAAAAAACATGTTTCAAATCGGAATCAAACATTCTCCGTTTCTGTGAAGGATTGTTGTGGATATTAACCTCAAAATGGCTCTGGATGGTACCTTCCAGCGAAAGGACCCTCCGGACCTTATATCTAGTGACTGACTGCGTTTGCTGCCAGTGCAGTATCACTAGCATTTTTCCTAACGTCCGCATCCGCAGCCACCGATGCATCACCGGCTGGGGGGGAAGAGGGGGGTGCATGGTACGTGGTTTCACAAGATGTATTTGCGGACAGAAATAGAGGAAATTGCATGTTTATGAAAGTGTTATTTAGTGTACGATAGTTGTTTCAGTGATCCAGGGGCAGCGTTTTAACAAAAAGTCGTAAGTCTTAAATCGTAAGTCGTTAGAATTGGAAGACTTACGACATCGTAGGACCGTTTTACAAAACCCTATCGAATCGCTTAGTCGTAAACGTTGCCTTGTCGTTAGTCGTAGTGAACTCTTTGTGCATGAAGCGTTGCAAATTGAACATGGATACCGCCGCGAAACCCGACGCTATGGACGACGCGCACTTTATTTCCAACTGTTACAGCCATTCCATATATAGTGGGGGATATATGTCATCCAATGTGTAAATAAAAGAAATTGCCCTTAATTAAAAAAAGGTCGATGATCGAGAGAGAAGAAGAGAGAGGAGAGGAGAGAGAGAGGAGAGAGAGAGAGAGAGAGAGAAGAGAGAAGAGAGAGAGCACATGGCGGTGGTTCTACGTGTACACTTGTACGTGCGAATTAAAGGTCACAAAACAATTTTCACTATTATATTTTTTCATTGAAAACCATGTTTTTTCAAATTAAGTCTTCCAAGATCATATTTGTTCTGATATGAATAATTTACACTTAAATGAAGAATTAAATTGGATCATTACCATAATTTTGGGGGAAATTTTCATTCAACCTTTGCAGAAAGTATGCTATCTGAAAGACAAAGTAAGTTTGAAACTTCCTTTCTGCTATATATTCTTTACAATAATTGACCCAATAATTTGTTCACTGAATAAATTCATCAAAAGTTAATAATCACTGGTTGGATTGAAAAAAAATTTCAAAAAATCAATGGAAGAAAACTGCAAACCTTACTTATTTCTGATGGTTAAAATTTCATGCAAATCTGTCCAGAATAAAAACACAAAGAAGATTGTGAGGAAAAGCGGTATTTTCAATGAATATATAGTTAAAAAAGTGTTCTGCGACTTTTATTTGGCACGCAAGTGTATCATGCCTGTACCACAAATGCACTTTCAAAAATTTCAAGTGAAAATTAATATTGTAGGTACGTACATTAAGGGCTTATAATAATAAAAATCAATGCCTTGTTATGGAAAGGGGGGTACTCTTGACCAAAATGGTAGGGTACGAATGTGGCGTTCCGAATCCCTACCCCATCGTAGACTACATTTTAACCCCATGTAGGACCGAATTTCTAAAAATAGAACTCTTATATGAATATAAGATTTATGATTGATTAAAACAAGCAAGAAATTAGTTTTTTAGAGGATTAAAAGACTGTTTCCTGCCACAGGTATAGGTGATTGACCAGTAGTATGTATACTAATGTTTTCATTTATACCCCCTATTCAGACACTGACATGGTTATATTATATACCCGTTCATTGTATACAAAATCTGAAAAAAAAATTTCAAACATCGTTTGTTTTGAACTCCCCTACACCTAATACAAACGTGAGTGCCGCGGGGGGGGGGGGGGGGCAGACTGTTATTTTGAAAAAAGAAATGCAACCTCCTCATAAAAACTTATGATTACTATATTATATAAAATTCTACCAACCATTGCGAAAGTGATTTTCAATCTGATGAGTTGCTACATGTATTATAAATGATAATCCAAGTTTCATGTTTTCTATGTGATAGCCTGTTAGGGCTTTGTCCCATTGAAGTTACGTGTGAAGGGGTGTCGAAATAAGGGCTAGTGCATTATTTCTTATAATTAACAGTCTTGCAATGAAAGGTCAACATCATTTTAACAAAATATGGTTTGGGGAGAACACAAGATACAACCTGGTCACTTGTTGATTGTCCGCCGCACTGACGGAATATGTTGTACGTAGACCACATTTTGTATGACGAAATGACAGAGGAAGTGACGCATTGTACACAGTAAACAAAGGTGGTTAGATGATATATGCAGCACAGTATAATAATAAATCATGGTATGTACTTAATGACGGCTGGTACAGCCTGTAAAATTGTATTCGTAGATGATCTAACATCATACTGTTTTAAAATTAGCTCGTAGAATACCTATCTCCTTGACTTAGGTAATGGATATCGTGAAACACTCGCAACGTTGTGTGTTCGCACATCTTGTATTATGCAGATTGATTTGTGTATCGAACATTAAAAATGCAGCCATGTGAATGACTCTAATTACCATGGTAACAAAGATATTTTTAACACTTACGGACAAAACTTTGGGGACTTAGGGTCGCCCCTGGCGAGTCGTAGACTTCACGAATTTCGTTCCGTAACCCGCTAAGTCCTAACATCTTTGTTTAAAACGGTACGTACATCGTAAGTTATGTCTTACGACTAAGTTTAGGACTTTAACGACCTTTATGTAAAACGGGCCCGGATTTTGTGACCCGTTAACACTTACACGTTTTTCAGGAGGGAATTCTGGGACATTGTTGTCCGTCATTTTCTGGACTAATGTTTTGCTGACGGCGCGTGTTAAGTGAATTTTCGATCTTTCAGGTAAGCCAGCTTTTTTTAGCTAAAATTTTATGGAAGACTCAATTTTATTCTTCCCGGTCCATTAGAAACCATCTTTCATCGATCCGAGATTTTTCGCACTTGTTGTCACGTACACCCGCTCAAGTAGAAATTAGGTTATCGGCGGTTGCTGTTACGTAATGTCTGGGGTATCATTGAGCGATAAAATTCGTAAGTGGCGATAGGACATCGAGCTCGCTGGGGATTGCGTACATTCGGGAGTGACAAGGGCCTTGTGTTTCGTAAATTGTTCGTTAACGGGAGGCTTAGTTTTTTATTAAAATAGCAGACGGATTTCCCCTAAAAGAGGTAGCCCAACTTATCAGTCACTGTGCTCATTGGGATAGGCGGTCTCACGAGGCTTTCTCACACATGGGAGAAAACCTATCTCACATGGGTAGTAATGGGAGAAATGAGTGTCTCTGACTTTGAGAGATTTATGAGAGTGTGCAACCAGCATTTAATTCATTAAGACATACATGTACACCAAGTGTATGTGATCAGAGCAAAAAATATTTACAGGGATCAGAAGCAATGTTTTAAATCTCTTCTTTTCTTGTGTACTTTTGAACTGTCTATTTTTGATTGATAAAATTTCTTGTTTCATTAACAGTTTTCCAGAACGGAGATGGTTAAGGACACTCTCAATCCAGACTTTGTGCATAAGTTTGTAATGAACTATTTCTTTGAGGAGAGTCAAAAACTTAAATTTGAAATGTAAGGATAAATTAATTATTTCAATTAAGATTATTGTACTATAACACTAACTGGCTTGGTGCTTTAGTTTCATGTTTACCTCATTACCTCTCAGGGGTAATATGTTAGTGGGTGTTTAATGTGTACACATAAAAAAAGAAAAATGGTGCTGCCTTGGCAGCTCAGTATTACCTTTGCCAGGTGAATGTTACCTTTCTTAGGTGAATGTTACATTTGTTATGTGATTGTTACCTTTGTTATGCGAGTGTTACCTTTGTTATGTGAGTGTTTTGTTAGGTGATTGTTACCGTTTGTTACGACTGAGTAGCTACATTTGTTAGGTGAGTGTTACTTTGTTAATAAGATGAGTGCTACATTTGTTAGGGAGTGTGTTACCTTTGTTAATAAGATGAGTGCTACATTTGTTTAGGTGAGTGTTAACCATGGTTGTATGCATGAGTGCTACATTTGTTTAGGTGAGGTGTTACCTTTCTGTCAAATGAGTTCTAACATTTGTTAGCCGTGTGCCATGGATAGTGCTACATTGGAGTTGCCCTTTTAGTGACTTCTCTCTGTAAGTGAAGTGACTTCAGTTATAGTAGTACTGTTATAGATGAGTGCTGTGATTAGGTGAGTGTTTACGTTGGGTTGATGAGTGTGCTAGCCGTTTGTTAGGTGGAGTGGTTTACCGGTTGTTAGAATGAGGTTGGGCTGCTACATTTGCGTTTAGGTATTGTTTACCTGTTTGTGATAGACCATTGTTAGTGATGTACTTTGTACTGAGTTGTTACCTTTAGGTGGTTACCTTTGTTAGTGATCATGTGTTACCTTGTTAGGTGAGTGTACCTTTGTTTATTGATTGTTACCTTTGTGATGTTGATCTGTACCCTTTGTGGTGTTGTTACTTGTTAGCTGGTGTTACGTTGTTAGAGTTGTTACCTTTGTTAGGTCAGTTGTTACCTTTGTTAGGTGATGGTTACCTTTGTTATGTAATTGTCGACCTTGTTAGGTGACTTTACCTTGTTACGAGTGTTACCGTTTGTTTAGAATGAGTGTTACCTTTGTAGTAGCGTAGTTGCTTTACCTTTGTTGGTCAGTGTTACCTTATGCTCTGTGTGTTGTCTACTTGTTATTTAATTTTACCTGTTACGGTGACTGCTTACCTTGCTTAGAACGGTCGTACCTTTGTTAGATGAGGTGTTACCTCGTTGTGCTAGCGGGAGTGTACTGTTACCTTTGTTAGGTCAGTGTTACCTTTGCTCTTTGTGATTGTTACCTTTGTTTGGTGAATGCTACCTGTTAGGTGAGTGTGAACATGTCAGTTTTCTAGTATTGAATTACTTGACAAAACCTGCAACTTATATAAGTGGTCTATAAGTCCAATATAAGTAGGATGTAAAGGCAAAGATAACGAACAGTGATCAATCTTGTAAGTCCTAAATAGAATACAAAAACAAGAGCTGGGCAATCACGGACCCCTGGACACACCAGAGGTGGGATCAGAGGCCTAGGAGGAGTAAGCACCCCCTGTGGATCGGTCACACTTGCCGTGAGCCTATAGTCTTGATCAGGTAAACGGAACAGTCCGTAGTCAAATCAGTGTGTGAACAACGGCTTAACTATGGCTATGAAACACATCAGACAGCATTTGACTCAATGATAGGTCATATACTGTAAAGGGCTTTAATTTCGCGGGGCTAAAATTTCGCGATTTCTATCTCGCGGTATTTCGCGATGGTTTAATTTTCGCAGTATGAAATTAACTTAGTTAGAATTGTACCCCAAATACATTAAATAGCACTTCGCGGTGGTTTTATTTTTACGATCGTTAATAGCGAAATTAACACCCATGCGAATATTTCCCCCTTTACAGTATATAATTATCCCCTCGCAACTAGTTATGGAGGGGATATAGCATCGCTGCCATGCGTCTGTGCGGATGTGTGCGTGTGTCAGGAACATTGTGAACAAGTTAGAAGCAAGGGTATTCATCAGATAATCATCAAACCTTCCACAAATGTTGCTCATGGAGAGAGGATGAACCCTATTGATTTTCAAGGTCAAAGGTCAAGGTCACTATGGACTATTGACTAAAATTCTTGTGAACAAGATAGAGGACTCAGCATTCATCAGAGAATCATCAAACCTTCCACAAATGTTGGCCATGGAGAGAGGATGAACCCTATTGATTTTCAAGGTCAAAGGTCAAGGTCACTATGGACTATTGACTAAAATTCTTGTGAACAAGATAGAGGACTCAGCATTCATCAGAGAATCATCAAACCTTCCACAAATGTTGGCCATGGAGAGAGGATGAACCCTATTGATTTTCAAGGTCAAAGGTCAAGGTCACTATGGACTATTGACTAAAATTCTTGTGAACAAGATAGAGGACTCAGCATTCATCAGAGAATCATCAAACCTTTCACAAATGTTGCCCATGGATAGGGTAAACCCTGGCATTGTTCAAAAATATTGTGTTGCGAGGGGATGCTACGCTTGCGTTGCCTTGTTTACTTATAAATTGCCATTAGATATTTCTGTATGGGGACTCCTAATCCATGTGTAATGTTATCCAATGTTATCCATTGTAGCTTTTTCATGTTTAATGTTATCTATTGTAGATTTGATGCTAACTCTTAGTTTATGTGTGATACTATGATGTTGGCAGCTTTTTCATGTGTGAGGTTATCTATTGTAGATATGATGTTGACTCCCCTAAACAAGCCCTTACATCTCATGTGAGTAACAAACATGTAGTAATAGTAAATACTCCAGAACTAGAAATTGTTTAGTGACTTAAATGCACAATGTTAGATTCTTTTATACTGATTGTAGGTCATACTGTCAAAGTCTTGGGAAGGTAACACATCTTGGCTCACCTGTTTGGTATCATTGGAATTGTCTCAATATGCTGAAAATCAATATGCATATCAGAAAAAAAGATTATGAAAAAAAAAGTTTTTACTCAGCAATTAATTATCGCAGCCTCATGACCTTTGATATCCATCATCATCATGTGTCATGTAAAGTACAGTGTGTTATATATATTCGAGATTGTGTTACATTACATATTCAAAAACTTTATTTAATTCAAACAATCACTGGTCTAAGAGCACTAGTATGTATTTTTATGCTCTAAGAAATTATGTATGCAACTCTTATGCACGGAAAATTGCAAGGTGCAAAAATGAACATTTTTAAGATTATGCTTGCATGAATTTGAAAATTACCATCAAAATCTCAGATATCCTTACTGGTGTATAGGTATACATATGGAACTTGGAACTATCAAATTAATTATTTACATTTAACCATCCTTTTAATTCCAAGGACAATTTCTCAAAATCAAAATTATTGTTGAAATGATTTATTCAGATAAACTCTGAGGGTCTATATGCTAATACACAGTATTTTGGCCAATAATTTAAAAATTTGATCGAAATCCTCTACTTTTTAGGTCACCCTAGTAAACTCAGGTGACCTATTGCAATTGGTTTTCGTCCGTCATCGTCCATCGTGTGTTAACAATTGAACATTTTTAACTTCTATTGATATTAATGTGAAAGTAAATGGATATTTTTATCAAAATTATAAATTTCATGGTCTTAGGGATAGGGGTTTTGGTATTAGCGTACGTTGGGCCAAAATGGTCAGTTATGATATGTGTTAACAATGAAACATTTTTAACTTCTTCTTGATAACTGCCTTTCCAATTCTTTTCAAATTTGGAATGAAGCATCTTTGGGACAAGGGACATATAAATTGTAAATTTCAGGTTTCTTGCACCCCCAGGGGCCGTGGGGATCAAAACTGCCAAAAGTGACCAATTTTCCACCCGGGGGTCATGAATTTGAACCAAACACTTGAATCTCCTCTATATCAAGGAAGCTTCCAAGTAAATTCAGTTTTCCTGGTCTAGTGTTCTTGAGGAAGAAGATTTTCACTATATAATCATATATATGCATAATGTATTGGTAAAGCGCTCTGGGTACACTACATGTAAGTAGATAAAGCGCTATATAAAAAACCAAATCCATATTCATTTATATATTAATCATATGTAAAAAACTTTATCCCCTATTGGGGGCCCCATAGTAGCCCCGGGGTTTCGTAATTTTGTGCGGATCTGTCTTTGAAACAAACTACTGTAAAAGCACACTGCGCCCTCTACATATAGCGAACATTCAGGCACGCACCCATCTTGCCGAACATTCTGAGGCACTTTCTCGCGCGGCCCCCTGTTTTACGCTAGCGTCTATATAATTATATCCCCTCGCAGAAACTGTAGTATCTTTTATCTGGAGACAGAGGCTTTTCCGTACCATATATCTCACACTCAACGGTCCATCACGCCTTGCTCGAGTGACGTCTCTTCCCATGCTTTCGCGTGTCATGTGTCGCGTGGCTGACTGGTCTAGGGGGGACATTTTGAGACCAAGCTTCAGCCAAGCACCGAGGCCCGTATCATCAGGATGAATCATCACAAGCCTTCATACAAATGTTGCGCGGCCCTCAATGGACGGAGAGCGCATGGCAATCCCCTCTTCACTTGTATAACCTTCTCTCTCAATGCGTCAAGGGGGGTCTGACCGGTCAAGCGTCACTGCGACTTTGGACTAAAGAGTTCGTTTTGGTGGAACAAATTGATAGAGGGAAGTTCACAGCCTTATTCCTCATGTCAGAGAAAACAATCCAAACTTTCTCTGAATCATCACAATGCTTGCTCCTCTATCTCTGAGTAGAGGACATGAGGTCTCGCATATAAAACTTCCATGGTCTCATGCTGGCCTCTTTCAGGGTACAACGCGGTCAGGTTGCTTGAGAAGAATCACATTATGTAAAAGTCTCTATCATGGCGGAGTATCTTGACAATTTATCTGTGACTATCTCCCTCGATACGGACGAGAGCCATGATGTCTCTCAAGAGGGTAATCTTACGACAATATCACAAGACCTCAGAAGAATCTCAGTCAAAAACGCGCCTCCCCATCTCTTATGATCCACGAAGAGGAATGAGAATGCATCAATCCTCTATCTTGATATTTTCTCAACAGGTCTAAAGAGGAGGTTCTACACAAGAGAGGAGGGGGGACTGATGGGACGGCGTATGACTAAGAATTTCTTGTGTAGAACAAATGAGTGGAACAGCATTCATCAGGAGAATCATCAAACCTTTTCACAAATTGTGGCTCTTATGGAATTTAGGGTAATAACCCATTGTAATCTAAAAATCTTGTGTTTGCGTCGGGCATGCTACCTGCGTTGCACATTTTCGGTTTACTTATAATTGCCATTAGGTATCTCAAGATGTTACGGTCGTAGTTCTGAGTGGTTTCTCTCTTTCTCAATCCAATAGTTACACCTTGCCTCATATCCAAATAGTTCAATATTCTCAAGTTTAGTGTGTGCTATAATTATTCCATGTATTAACCATCGATTATTCTCACTTGAAATGTTGATGCTATACCATACATCAGGCTCTATAATGCTAAGTGTATGTTGGACTAGTACCTTATGAATGTTTGTTGTCGTTGTTGTCACTAATGCTCGAGGTATAACTGCGTCTCTGATAAGTTTATTGATGTATTGCGAACTAACCCACCTGGACATTACAGCTATAGCCTACGTTTCAACATCTCATGATGTACCGTAAGGAAATGACAACAACATAGTAGTACAACTTACGGTAATATACACATCCAATCTATGTAAACTTGACACAACTAGAGTAATTATTAAAGATGATACTTATAATCAGGATGCACAGCGTACAATGTTCTACATCTTTATATCATAGTACTATCTCGTACGCGCGGCCCCCCGCGCCCACCTCGTGTGTGTGGGTTAAAGGTCAGACCTTCTTAATCGACGATTGGCTGCCAGCTGTTATAGTGCTTTGATCCCATCTGCAGTCACTTCCGAATCTCCTCATATATCTGCTGGCGAAATACCACTCATCGCCACTATTATCCAGATAACATCTAAGATGATAGAGAGGAACTCATCACACAGCGTTGTCTGATGAACCTGTATCTATCTTGCACGAGCATAATCGTAATCTCTTAATCGTAAGCTCCTATCATCGGTACCGTGGATAATATTGCATTAATCCCGGTACGTACCATACTCATCGGAGGCGCAATACATGTCTAAGTTTACCTAGTGTTGTATGAATATAGATTCGTTTTGGATTGCATTCGCTCGTTACACTTTCCCGTCTTCAGCATTGAATCCTTATATCTCCATTTGACATAGACTTCTGTATTTCTGGATATCTAAACTAAATCTAAAATCACTGGTCAAGCTAAGGTAGATACTTACGTACTGTTATCTTTATTGTAAGACACGGCTCAAATCCGAAAAGATAACTATTTGTACAATCTGACTGCGCATTATCCTGTCTGTCCACCTTTGATTGGTTCATATATTGTTTAGCACACAGGTCTGGCGCACTAAGCGAGAGTAGCATATGCCTGAAACGCCAGACGTCAGCAAATAGAAAATTTGTTAAATAGCGCCTATCGCTTGTTACCTACATCACAATTCTTAGGCATATATAGATACCAATCAATAAATCTATCATGAATGTATACTCCTTAACTGGTGAATATGGGGACGTTTGTTCTTGAAATCTATTAATACAATCTCTAATGGAACTCTTATGCGCTTCTCTAGATCCAGAAATAATATTATCATTTTACCACTACTGATAAATATTAGCCACATACACAATTGAATTCTCTCCAATTGACAACTTGTATCTTCAATCAATCAAAATTGTCCCTAATCTGGAATTATTATTAGATTTGACTCTTAATGATATCTAGTTTCTCTGTCTTGATTAACTTAATCAGCTTGCTATAAAGTCTAATGCAAAATAGATACTTATTCAGTCAGTCTTCTTCTACTTCGTGTCTGCGCTCAATAATTATATCGTCTCTCTCTGTAACTTGCAGTTCTCTAACAAGACTCTGTACTGTGCGCCATATCCCATACTACTACCATGTGCTCACTGTGGTTGCTGACTTCCCTCTGTCTGTCTAAGATAAACAATCATGGTGACACCGTGTAAAAATTTTGTCAACACACTATCTATCGGACGTCTCATATACGCACGTCCGATCAGCGGACCATCGCGCCTGTAGTTATGACTACCGTCTCGCCAGAGAGCTAATCGCAGTGCTGGTCAGAACAACAATATAAACTTCCTCTCTGTCCTATGGATATCTATGTTCACCAGTGTGACACAGCCTCTCACTGAGGACTGGACGTATGTTTTTTCTCATCTCCAAAGGAGTCGATAAATTTCATAGGTCATCTCTATATGCGCATAAGGGTTATTGGATAATATTATGTGGTATCTGTTTCCCGAGCACAAAAATAGATGGCATCTAAGTTCTCTAATGATACCAGCTCGATCGATTCTTTATACATCGAGAGCAGATGATAGTGACAGACAAACATCTTTCTACCTCTTCTATCTTGCACTATATCTCATCCTGCTAACACTCTCTCAATCCCATCCTTCTATTCAAATTTTGGAACTCTATCTAGTTAGCGCATCTGTCATCATATCAGCATTCAAAGGTGAATAAGCCATTATCCTCTCTAAAATAAAGATATACTTGCCACGCTACTGTCTCTCTTCCCGCCCCCATGGGGCGGGCAATCTGGTCGATATCAAAACTGCTAATAAAGCACAGGGAACTCCAAGTATATCTTCTCTCTACAAAAATTCCATAATCATCTTCAGTTTTTCGTACATCTTCTATAGGCGACCAAGTCTGTGACTGCATGTCATACATAAGTCGGTAACAACTATAACTTTCCATTCCCCATCAGCTCATGTGATTGGTCTCTGTCTCTCAAGCCATGTCAATGATTAGTGCGAAATGAGTTCGTGACTGGACCGTAACTATCTGTAGGTATGACAGTCTCTCCTGTACACAGTCTTCTCTAACTGGATCTGTCGGCTGTGTTCTTTTTCGTCATATTTCACTCACATGTACGGGCGAGACTGACAAATCATGGCAATATCTTAGATCTAGAGAGTGACATAAGCAATCCTTATTAGCACAATATCTGTATCGAAAATCTCAAATCTGTTTCTTATCATGCGACTAGGTTGAGAGACAGGTAAACCAGTCACTCATTTACCATCTAAAATGGCGAGTCAACAATTTAGGTACAATATGAGTCTCTGGGGTTATGCATGGGTATCTGTCACAGCAAAGAGCTTATTCTGACAGTTTCTACTTTGACCCTCTCTTAAGCGAGCGATGCTAGGAGTCATGATTTGAGTTCTCTTCATCTGGTAGTGTTCCGGGCTAGTGGCTGGCGCATAAAGTCTTACAGTTTGTGTTCTTGCATCGTGGAAATATTCTAATTATAACTTATAGGTCAGGACCACCTAGACCCAAAATGTTGAAGAGCTGACTTCACTGCTCCCTAAAATGGGAGAAAAAAAAGGGAGGGTAAGTGTCTTCTAGAATTCATACTGGTGGCAGAACACTCTCTTCGCAGACTGCACTAACTCTACTGTTAGGCATTCTTTCAATTATTGTCGAATAATTACTTCAAGTCCTAATATTCTCATTCTTCCGCACTTTGTACGGTAGTTCCAATTCTTTTTTTTAAAAAATGGGTATGAAGCATCTTTGGGACAAGAGGCACATAAATGGCAAATTTCAGGGTCTCTTCCGTTGCACCCCAGGGGAGGGGGGGGGGGAGGGGGCAAAAACTGCCAATTTCAAAATCTTCTTCTTTTCAAACCACACATGTCTGAGAGAAACTAAAAGCTTATAGTAGGATGTAGGAGTCAGGAGCAGCCTGCTACCAAACATATGTACTCAATTCATGTGATCCCCTAAGGTCTTATGGCATTGACCCTCTAAGGATCGTGCATCAAGACTTTACCATTTCTGGTTGTATATTAACTTCACGTCACTATATTTTACTTGTAATGCGTTTACAACCTATCTTCATTGAAATCCTTAGCAATCTCAAGTACCAGGGTCTATGAGTATCATCTAATTACTCCCCCTGCTGTTTGAAAACTAAAATGTGGGATTGCTTCCTGTTGCGAAATGAAACACTATGAGTGTCCTCTGTCTTCATCTACAACTTTTACATCGGAACCTGTAGTCCCCCCTCTCTCCCCCAACCACCGGTTGATAAGATCACCACTGTATCTAGTCTGTGGAAAGACAAACTGGGGTGGGATACATCTGTGTAAATCTCGAGGATGTCTGTCTGTCCATCCTGAGATACAAACCACGATAATTTACGCTATTATACCCTCACTGGCGATGTCTAATCGTTGTCTAAGGCCGCGTACACACGGTAAGGATCTTGACGTCTCGTAAATGATCTTCCGGATCGCACGCACCTGAGTCGGGCGACACTCCTACAAGTCGCGAAGTTGATTTCTGTCGGTAGTTCGTCACATACAAAGATCTGTGGCGGATAAAAACCACTCTACTTAGTTGACGTTATAGGATAAATTACCCTCAATCCATCTTTTACAAGGCAATCGAAGAGCGTGACGCACAATTTATAGGTTATTCAAGAGAGATAATCACTCTCTGTCTCAGTAGCATATCCTTTGCGCAAATGATCTCTAGCGCGAGATCCGTTGGACCCATTCATGCATCTGAAGTCGTGGACTCTAACCGATTGAATCAGCAGAAGTCACCTCTCGAATTTATGTATTCCCATCATCTTCTGGGGTTCAATCAGATGAGGTGTACATCTATGGCGAAGTGCGCACTGGTGTAGTCTCTACAGGAAGAATTTGGGCTAATCTTCGCTATTCGAGGCCTACATGGGGTCTTTTCTAACAGCTGTTGTGTAGTGCGGAGCTGATGCTTGTCTCATCTACAAATACAATTTTAATGCTGTACCAGCCGTCATTTAAAAGTACACTACCATGATTTATTAATTGTCTGCAATATCACTTTTGCCACCCTTTGTTTAACTGTGTACCCAATGCGTCACTTCCTCTAATAATTTCGTTCACACAAAATGTGGTCTACCATAAACCATATTTCCGTCAGTGCGCGGACAAAACAAAAGGACAGGTGTACTTGTTGTTCTCGCACAACCCTATTAATTTTTAGTAAAGAATTTGCTTTTGCATTTGCCAAGATTGTTAATTAAAAAAGAAATTATGCACTAGACCTTATTTCGACATCCCTTCACACGTACTTTCATTGAACAAAGGCCATACACAGTCATAACCAAATACATGAAACTTGGAAGTCTTGATGTTCTTGATAGAATTTTATAGTAATCATACGTATTTATGAAGAAGAACGGTATTGTTTTTTCTTTTTTTTGTTTAATAAAAAAAGTGTGTTAGTACGGGTAAATCTCTCTTTTTACTGACTCAACTGTCTGCCCTCTCCTCCCTCTCTCTCTCTCTCTTCCGTATAAACAAGGATTACTATTCCACATTTCAGAGTTCATCATTACTAATGCCTGCACCTACATGATAGTTATCTCTCCCGATAAAAATTCTATACGCACTTATTGTGGTGCGACGAGGGACCATTGGCCAAGCATCTAGATATGAATTCTGGTACAGATGATCGAATGTGTCTAATGAAGACTACAACATGTGGTATTGTAGAAGTGAGCGATGTGTTTTCATAATATGCGTCTCTGTTCTTCTCTATTCTCTATAAGAAGCACATACATTGAAACGTTATAGCTCATAATGACCCATTTTGCAAGATTGAAAATGTCTTCTAATAATATTCTGTTTTTATTGTGTTTTTTGTCTTCTATGCAGGAAACGACTCATAATGCAATTCTTAGTTTCAATAATATACCTGAGTGAATGAGAAAAAAAATAAAACATATGTGTAGATCTTAAGAAATCGTCTGGTGTAGGAGAACTTAACATACTATTCTCGGTATCTACGGTTGCAGAACTCCTCCCTTGTGATATGGGGAGGACTGCTAATATGTACTGAGACCATCCGGCTCAACCTCTCTCTAGAGGTCCATGCGTCGAGGCTCTCTCTGATCTCTCTCTCTCTGTCTTTTTGCTTAGTTGCTTTTAGACCATCTTTCGATAGCCCTCTCTGAGATGTCTACCCATGTCGAACATGTATAGTCTTCAGAAGTCTCTTTTCCTATAAATTTTGCGGCGTCTCACTGGGCAGCCAAAGATGGTTCTTGTTCAGTCAGTACAATTTGCTATTTGTAGATCATGAGAAACAATACAGGACGCCGACACACATGGACACACATCACAGAAACCAATATGCCCACCTAAAATCGAAATCTATTCTGGATGGTCGGCGGAGCACCAAAAGAACTCAATTTCCTTACCCAGTTCCATAGCACTTAGCAGAAGTCACCAACCCACTCTTTATATTGTATTCGTTGCTTACACTTTATAGGTCCCCAATCATGAGCGGGACGAAATCTCTATAATAACTCACTGTCACTCTTGGAATCTCTTGGCGGTCGCACCACTGTCAACAAAAGCCACCTAACACACATTGTCCACTTCACCAAAGGTTAGTTACACGAATCCAACTTACGTCCGAGATTCTGTTCTATGCGTCATAACCACTCACTCATATATCCCTTTGTCCGTCACAAGTACTCACTATTATACATAAACGTCTTCATTTATATATGCTTACCTCCTAATGATAGACGAAGGGGGGATCGCTACATGGTGACCATCATCGATGCTCTCTCTCTAGTGAGTGAGCCGTTCGAAGACTCTGAGGTCCAAGCGGAAGTGGCTGGAGACTATATCTAAAAAAGCAGGAATCATATATGGTTCCGGGCACATCCTTATTCTTTCTCCTAAGGCCTCGTGAACGCAATATCATCTTCAACACCTATACAACATGTAAATCAGTTGCCACAACACCTGCCATGGGCCTAGAAGACATGCGCTATCATCTCATATATGAACTGGAATGTCGATGAAACAGGTATCACCGATTCATCTGTGCCTGCTGTCTCAAGAGCGAATCATATCGCGATTTCTCTCAGCTTCTATACATCTCACTCTCTGTTGTGAGCGATAGATTGTAAAGAAATCATATCCCTCTTCGTAAACAATCATGAAGGAACCCTAACAAGCACTATTTCTAATAGGACCGACGGTTGATGAATCTATCCGACCCAACATCTAAGAGTTCACATATTCATGTATCATGAAACAAGTATGTTCATAGAGATCTCTCGTATATATCACGAGTGTCACTAATTTGAAGACTTTACTATCGTCTTAACACCTCATCTATAATCATTCTATGCCGAAGAACATTGTCATCAATAATGATTCTACCTGTCAATTCCTATTAGAGAACCCACAGGTTGTGCAAAGAATGTATCACTCATTGCAAAAAGATCACACAGTGGAATGTTTTAACCCATTCAAGAATTTAATTGGAAAAACCATATGCAACTTTTAATGCCCAGTGAACTTTACCTTGACATTTCAATATGAGACATCTGTTGACCCATGGGTAAGTTCATGAATTATGTATGATATGGTGATCTCTAGGTTAGAAAGGGCCCGGAAAACCATATTGCTGCTTTGATGTCCAGTCCACTTGACCTTCTGACCCAAATTCGATAAAAGAACATCCTCATCTCATGAGTAGCATATAGTATGATATAAGTGACTTCTTAGTAGAAAGGATAATTGCCTCTAGAACCAAAAACTATATTTTTCTACTTTTGATTTCCAGTGGTACTTGACCTTTGACATTTTCACCCCCAAATTCTAAGAGAACATATTTGTCTCATGAGTAGGCGGACCATATGTATGATATGTGGTGACTCTAGGACAGAATGGATAATGTTCTTGAGCCAGGGGAGGGAAAGAAACAATATCGTTATTCTGATGCTCCAGTGTGCGTGACTTTTGACCCCAAATATCCAATAGCCAACATCTTTGTCCCTATGGATAAACCAAAATGCATATATGGTGACTCTAGGTGGTAAAGCTAACAACTAACAAGAGGCCCACAAGGCCTTACGGTGACCTGAGTATCATATCCCATACAGGGAGTCTCATATTTGCATTTTTAAGTCTCATATAGGTTTGTGATTTTCAGTATTAGTTATCATCTTTCAAAATATGCATATGATCCTATTCAAATACACAAGAGATTATCATTTCAATCTCACAAATGGTGTTGCTAACCGTTATCAAGAATATATTTTTAAAAGAAACCATATTGCAGACTTTAATGCCAGTATGAGCTTTGACCTTTTGACCTCAAATTCAATAGAGATATCTTTCGACCCATGGGTATTTGTATACATGTATGATATGATGACTCCGATGTGGAAAGTACAAACACTGAAAGCCCAGAAAACCATATGCTACTTTGATGTCCAGGTGCACTTGACTTTGACCTTTTTGACCCCAGATTTGATAAAAAAAAACATCTTCGTTTCAAGGGTAGATCTATATGCATGATATGGTGACTCTACATGGAAAGGATAATGCTCTAGAACCCTGAACCATATTGCTACCTTTGTTGTCTAAGTGAGTTTGACCTTTGACCCCAAATTCGATAAGGAAACATCTTCATCCCATGGATAGATCATATGCATGCATATTGGTAACTCTAGGTGGAAAGGCTAACACATTAATGCCTGGAAAACATTCTGTTTACAGATGGACAGACAGACATCCAGATTCCAGTATCCACCCCCTTCCAAACTTGTTGCAGGGGGGGGGGGGGGGGGGGGGTATAATTAGATAAAAAAAAAAAAAAAGCTCCATGTTCATTCCAAATAGTTATTTAGTTTCAAAAATTAATATGAATAGCATTTACTGGAGATGTTTTTCAAAATGTTTACATATAAATACAATGTACCAAGTTTTCCGTCGGGGGTCAGAACCCCTACCCTGGGGATCACCAGATTTACAATTTTGGTACAGGCCTCCCTGGCTCTACATCCACTATCATTTAGTTCTCTCTCAAGGACATGTGTGTTGAAAAGAAGAAGATTTTTGGAAAATTGGGCAGTTTTTGCCCTCCCCCCCCTCCCCCTGGGGTGCAACGGAAAGAACCTGAAATTTGCAATTTATGTGCCTCTTGTCCCAAAGATGCTTCATTACCAATTTTTTTTAAAAAAAGAATTGGACTACCAAATTTGAAAAGAATTGGACTAGTAGTTATCAAGAAGAAGCTAAAAATGTTCAATTGTTAGCACATTTCATCAATGGGACCATTTTGCCCCCACCACCCCAATACCAAAACCCCTACCCCTAGGTCACGAAATTAAAATTTATAATAGGAAAAACTCCCTGCTCATTTCCAAACATCCATTTAGTTTTAATTTACTAATCAATAGCATTAAAGAAGATGTTTTTCAAATGTTTTATACACTATGTACCAAGTTTTGGCTCTGCCCTAGGGTTAGAAAACCCCTACCCCAGAGATCACCAAATTTACAATTTTTGGTAGAGACCTTCCTGCTCTAACATCTTTATGCATTTAGTTTCTCTCAGACATGTGCTGTTGTAGAGAAGAAGA
>CAJDSM010097818.1:0-11244 GCA_903981925.1 Ostrea lurida
AGGTGTTACTTTGGATACAGACTCGCTATGAATCACGTTACGGTTCCACTTACTGAGATCACCTTACTTTTAACTCAGGGTGCTTGGTCTCCAGTTTTATTTATTTTGATTACTTAATTTTCTGGCATTATTCAGACAATTCCTTACTGGGCTGGTTAGATTTTAAAATTCATGCTGTAAATGACACCTTCATATTCCTTCTTTTCCTCTCCTCTTCCCTCCCTTCTCTTCCCCTTTCTAGCCTGACCACAGTCACTATTTTGCAACTACTATAGTGTTTCAGGAGATGAAGTTTTTACTACAATGTTAGGATTCAGGTTATGGCAGCTATAGTATACATTTTTTAGAGTCTCTTAACTGACACTGATCAATAAACAAGATTTTATTTACGCACAAAAAAATGAACTTTGCATAAAATGTGTAATCCATGTTAAAAATGCGACTGGGTGTTATTAATGGAACCGTCAGTTTGAATCATTTTTCTAATAGGCTCCTGTTTTTCCCCACTCTAATAATGTATGTGCGTGCTTCGTCTGAATACTTAGGGTATTTCTGTTCGTTATGTCTGCACCCAGATTCACTTCATCTGGCTTAACTTAGGAGAATGAAGGTGATTGTTTTCGTTTCAGTCTTAATGTCGTTCTATCAGTGTATCTTTTATGGTTGATTTTTTTTAACTTCAAAGTATAATTCTACATTCCATTTCCATGTATTTTAAAAAGTATTTAATACCCAACTGTTAATAAATGTATTCCTGATTGCATAGTCAACGAGGATCTTGCACATCCCAATCTAAGCACTAACGTTAAACTGCCTTGATTCACGAATGGCATGATGCTGTCATGAACACCATTTAGTAGCTGTATCTATCACTATTGGTATGTTTGAGACTGTGAAATATGTTTAATCTGTTTTCTTAGTAGTTTGTTTCTACCGGTCTCCAGCTTCAAGCTGGCTCCCCATCATGTAAACCAACTCCTTTATTCTCTGAAGAACAGAGAAATGTCATTGAGAACAGATCATTTTTAAGTCGATATGACTGTTTTTAAAAGTTTTCCTCACACAAACGCCCCCCCCCCCCCCTAAAAACCTACAAACCTGACAGAATTTGTCAACGTTAGGACCTTTATGCATCATTTCGTTATTCATGAACATTACTTCAGTGATGAATACTTGTGCAGGATTCTTTGCAGGCAAGTGTGTGATTAAAAGTTACTATCATGTCCATAGTTGAATTCGTCTATTGGATTACTGTTTGATTATGAAGAACACGTTGATGATTCACCAATCCGCCAAAGAAAGCTAAAGTAGCCAGTGGGTTGCCACCAACCATCGTATGCATCATGGTGAAACATGATAATAAATAGGTGTCATTTATGTGTTCTTATAAATGCATATCGTATGCAACCGTGTTGTATATACTTTCATCTTTTTTTATGGGTGTCGGCGCAGCAGAGTAAGGATGGTAGCGGCTCTCGCTTATCGTCCACTGCGACCGAGTTCGTTCCCTCTCGGGGCGGTTGTAGTCGTGGGTTGATTATGGCGGTCGTCGGACCGCTCGACACGTCGGGTTTTTCTCCGAGACTTTTGTTTCTCCAACTATGACCCTTACGCCTCTCTGTGGATTATAAGGACGCATGTGGAAGTAAACTTTGGCTTTATTGGTTATCCTTGGTATCTTGTCGATTTGTATATATGAAGATTTTATATTATTATTATACCACACCAAACAGTACAAAACAAGTCACACTTTGTATGAACTCTTCTGGCTACATGCATGGACTCTCTGGCTGACGTTGGGGACTTTGGTGGATATTTAATATGATACCGAAAAGAGTATGTAATGTTCTCACCCCATGCTGAACAAATCTTTTAAATTTAGTTTGCATTTCAAAACTAGTAAAAAATTGATATGGCAACATCCCAAAAGGACCAGCTGGTTGAGCCATCAAATATGTTCCATCTAATTCACAAAATATTTAGGCAATAATCAATATTGACTCTGATCTTTGACCCTTGACAATATTTGTGGAAGGTTTAGTGATCCTCTGATGATTGACCTTGCTTGTATCATGTTTGCAAGATTTCTTTTAAGGAATAGTCAAAAGTGACATTCACCTTTGATAACTGACCTTGAAAATCAATAGGTTTCATCCTTTCTCCATGGGCAATATTTGAAGAAGGTTTGATGATCTTCTGATGGATGCTGTGTCTTCTACTTTGTTCACAAGATTTTTAGGCAGTACTCAATTGTGACTTTGACCCTTGACTTTGAAAATCAATATAGTTCATCCTCTCTCCATAGGTAACATTTGTGGAAAGGTTTAGTGATCCTCAGATGAATGTCATTGCTTCTATCAAACGATTTTTTGCAATAATAGTGACCTTGACTTTTCATCCCTGACCTTGAAAATCAATAGGGTACATCCTTTCTCCATGGGGAACATGTGTGGAAGGTTTGATGATCCTCTGATGAAAGTCCTTTCTTTATTAATAACCCTGTTTACAAGATTTTGAGGCAATAAATAGTCAATAGTGACCTTGACCTTTGATCTTGAAAATCAATAGGGTTTATCCTCTCTATGGGCACCATTTGAGGAAGGTTTGATGATCCTCTGATGAATATCCTTGCTTCTATCTTATTCAGAGTTCCATATACAAACACACACTCAGTCGCATGGACTCACAGCAGTGATGTTATATCCTCTCTACAACTAGTTGCTAGGGGAAAACAATTCTAACACTTTCCAAAACTTTCATGCAAGTCTTGCAAACATTTTTGAGTTTACCCCCCCCCCCCCCCCCCTTTTTTATAATTAAAGTTCCATAACTCGGAAAATGTGATTTCTTTCGTTTGAGGCACGAATTAGACAGAAATCAATTTCTACTTGGTAATAGTAAAGAATGGATTATTCCGGATATTTAAAGTTTTCAAGTCGAATACCTTTATAGGTATGATCAATCATGCGGTTCAATAGAACCGGTTCTAATCGTTAGCTCTGTTAAAGTCAGTTCAGGACGACACGTAGAGCAGACAACACGCTTAAATTTTTTAATGAATCCAACTTGTATTTACATACTGTTATAGTACTATGTTTTGTTAAACATTAAAGCTACTGCGTGTCGTTGCTAGTCCATTTAGAGTGTTTATGTTGTTTATTACTGATTCTGTATCAGAAATGAATGGGTTATAAAGGAGAACGAAAAATTTGAATTTTTTTTAAAAAATTAAAAGGGAGCTTGCCTTTATGGAGATATACACTTTCCCAAAGTTTCAATCAGATTAGTGAAAAAGTTTTACAGTTATTAAACTGCCCTAAAGTTTCATATTAATTAGTGCAACCCTTTTGAGTTATTGTGCGAAAAGTTTGTGACGGACGGAAAAGCTGATTAGGGCTCCCGCCAATACTCAGCGGGGCCCTAAACTATTGGTAAATGTATCGCATATTTTGTAGTACACATATTTCTAAATATAGAAATTTGCTATCTATAATACAGACCTACATGTACATGTATTATGTAAACCTTTGTCAACCAAAGCAATCAATATTAAACAGGATGTGTCTGTGAAGGACTGAGATTATTTCGAGACCTTAAAGTCAACAACATCTACTTACTGTGTCTTCTGGCAAGTCCGGAATGAATTTGACTTTTTTAACGAGTGAATGTCTACTGTCTGCGGAACTGTACACTGGAGTTGGCAATTTTTCTCTCCTAAGTCTGAAAAACATGTAAAATCCTTTGAGATTTTATAACAAAGTCTTACAGTGAATGACCATAATTCTATCAGCCCATATCTTACTTTTGAACATCATTTTCATGAATTCTCTGACATTACTGAGAAACTGTATCATGAACCAATAAATGTATAAATAAGCACAAGTTTACCAAATGAATATCATATTCTAATAGAGCTGTTCCTCGCATTATCCCTTATCTTGTCAAACAATGTTTTAATATGTCATAATGAAAAGACTCAAGGTAATTTTTTTGGCATACTTGTAAAATTAAAGGCATCATGCTTACCAATCAGAACTTAATTGTAATCTTTGATTGACTATAGATGATATCTTTAAAACAACAATCAATATTCCTCTAATATTTTGAGAGAATGTTCTCTCTAGTTCAAAATTACTTGGGCCCCCTTTTCCCTTCAACAGTNAGAGAATGTTCTCTCTAGTTCAAAATTACTTAAGGGCCCCCTTTCCCCTTCAACAGTTCAAATTACATTACATTAAAGTAGCTAGCTATTAAGATGAGGTATGCAAAAAAAGCATATCCCTGCAGCATTATTCTCTTTAAAGCATGGAACTAAGGTATCTTACACTCTATTTCAAATAACTTTCAAACAAATTCAAACAACATTTTATGATTTGATGAATACAACATACCCTTCGCTGATGAAATCTTTCCTCTCCACTTGACTTGGACCAATTTCTAATTCTGGTGCTATGATTTTCTACAAAAAAAGGTGGCAAACATTTTTTAAACATCAAAACAGACCAAAAAGATTTTTAAAACATATACATGTACTTCATAATAATACACAAACTCTCGAATTATCATCACTAAATTCACCAAGACTTTCGTTATAATGCTGCATTTTTCTAAACTTTTTCCTTTTACTAACATGTAAATTCTCATTAAAATGCCAAATTCACTATTGCCATTTGGGTTTTCAGTGCAAAAGTCTGTTTCAAAGTCTTTTATATCTAAATAAACGGTCATGGGTACACGTGGTCACTGGAGCAGTGAATTAGTCATTGATCTTCGGCCTACACCTGGATGGAGGGATCCCAGTAAATGCAGTATCAGATAAACAAGACAATGATTTTTTGAAGACGAACTGTATGCTTGCTATTTTTACATCATAGAAAAATATTTCAGTTTAGTTATGGCTTTGTTGTGAGAGAGGTTTCAGTTGAATTTCAAAGAAAAACTAGTAAGCATACCAAGGNCATCATAGAAAAATATTTCAGTTTAGTTATGGCTTTGTTGTGAGAGAGGTTTCAGTTGAATTTCAAAGAAAAACTAGTAAGCATACCAAGGAAACCATCCAAAATGTACACAACAGGAAATTGACAGTAATTTTACTGTTTCATTGGAGAAATCCATGTATAGGAAGACAGTGACTACAAAGAATATAATCCTTGTAGACCGCGGTTCTGATAATAATGGCTGACCTGCCGAGGAACGGCCCTGTGGTGCGCTAAATACTATAAATGTGGAGGAACGGCACTGTGGTGTGCTAAGTACTATAAATGTGGACAAGGTTTTGGAATCATTTCATCGAACGTACTGTGTATATGTGTTTTGTATATGAATAGTTTTAAAATGAAGCATTATCATTGTTAAAACTACATGTATTCATATCATGCTAAAAATCTGAAATCAATTTTTACAAGATGGAAATACTCTTATATCTACGAGATTCCCGAAAATGGCGGATATTCAATTCATCGCTAAATTCATTACAATGGCATAAATTCAGAAGAACAAAAGGTGGCCGTTTGATGCAGGTGCAGGTTCATCTGGTGCAAGGATGATGGAGTTGGAAAAATGATATCCATTAAATAAAGGAGTAAATAAAATATGTATAACGGATTCTATTGTTTGTTTCCTTAATGTGGGTCTTCTCGGATTTTTTCTAAACACTCAGAGATTCTACACAGTGCGTCATTTTAGTTCTCGGATGGAAGGGGGGGGGGGGGGGTTACATTTAGACTTAAGTCAGTATTTTGAAAATGACAGGGACATTTTCGATCTTAACCAATTTCTTGACAATCCAGTATAAATTCATTGTTTTCAAATTTTGAAGAATTTATCCAGTGCCCACTTCTATCAATATTTTTATAATGATCAATTTATTGGGGAATTCTGTCCGCCCTTGATCCAGCTTCAATCACATTTCGTACGCAGCGTAGGAATACATACAGTTGGTGATTGAAAATTTATCAATGAAAATTATCACATGAGTTTGTCAATGATAAAGGGTAAATATTGTGATAACAAAACTATCAATACAAGTTAATTCACAAAATATTTGATATCCACTTTGTGAAGTAGTATCAGATAGGATGTACAAGTAGTTGAGTAGTGAGCTACCTAAGTTGCATTGTGGACTTGGGGGGGGTGGGGGGGATTTAAAATGAATAAATTCCAAATTTAATCATCATATTTATCTAAGAATTACATGATTTGAATACCAACAGACCTGCGCCTGACTCTGAACAAATATGGAGCAGACAGACAACTCTACTAGTGGGTTAATACAGACCTTGCTCCTTGAGTTGAACAATAGGAGCCAAGACAGATAAACTCTACAGTGTTAATACCAGACCTGCTCCTGAACTCTGAACAATAGGAGCCAAGACAATAAGTCTACAGTTGGTTAATAAAGACCTGCTTCCTGACTCGAACAATAGGAGCCAAGACAGATAAACTCTACAGTGTTTAATACAGACCTGCTCCTGGACTCTGAACAGATAGGAAGCCAAGACAGATAACTCTACAGTGTGTTAAGTCCTCCGTTGGCGATTTCCTCAACCCTCCTTATCTTCTGCCTCCATCTCCTCAATGAATCTGTAATTACCAGTAAACATACCACATCGTAAAAAGACCGAAGCCACAATTGATGCTTCATTTTCCTTGTTCTTTAGATTTATGAAGGTTCACCTAGGCTTTTGCTCAGCCATAAAAACGCCACACAATTAAATCTACCGGGGACTCCGTTTAACTTCAAATATTGATGTCAACTTCTTAGATAGTTCTAATGATTGTAGAATATTCTCCAGATACAATAATATTCTATGATAAACACTATTATCTGTTAAAGGAAAAATCCCCTCGAAATGTGTACTTTTAAAAATTAAATGTGCAAAGATTTATAAAAAAAATAAGGAAAAGTTACCTATTAAACTGTTAAATTGGGAAATATGCCCGCCTCTGCGTCACTTGTGCAGAATCAGACTTGCAAATGCAATCCCCTTTTACTGTACAATGACCTTGGGCAGATATATTTCCTTAATACTCAGTTAAAGCTATAATTAAGCATAAATACTCCAAACTAGAAAAAAAGTGATGTGGCCACATCACAGACGGCCCCGTGTTGAACCTTAATAATAGTAGAAGCCTTTAGGTGAACTCTGATGACTGAACTTGCTTATATCAGTGCAAGATAATCTCTTTTAAGAAAAGTCAAACATGACCTGACCTTTGATCAATGCCTTAAATCAGTAGGTTTCATCTTTCTCATGGGCCAAATTTGTGGAAGTTTGATTGATCCTCTGCATGGAGGCTGTGGTTCTACAACTTGTTCACATGATTTTAGGCAGTACTCAGTAGTGAGCTTGACCCATGTTGGACCCTTGAATTGAAAATCACATATGGTTTCATCCTCTCTCCGATAGGTACATTTAGAAGGTTTAGTGATCCTCTTGATGAATGGCCAATGCTCTATCGGTGTTCACAAGATTTTTAGCAATAGTCAATAAAAGACCTTGCACCTTTAAAACCCTGACCTTGAAAATCAATTTAGGGTACAATCTCTCTGCCTGGGAAACATGTGTGCAAGGTTTGATGATCCTCTGATGATATCCTGCTTTTATCTGTGTTCTCAGAGTTCCATACACAAACCACACAGAACAACATAGTAATCATGACTCGCGCATGCTGATATATTCTCTCTACATTCAGATGCAAGAGGCATAAAGAATTCTAACCACTCTCCAAAAACTGTCATACAAGTTCTGCAAACATTTTTCGAGTTACTTCCTTTTTTTATAAAGAAAATTCCATAAACTCGAAAACAGAAATCAGAAATTTTTCAAAATCAAAGAAAGCTTGCCTGTATGGAGTATAACACTTTCTAAAAGTTTCAATCTGATTAGTGAAAGCATTTTCCAGTTATTGCGCACAAAAAAATGAAAAACACCATTTTTTTTTAGGAAAAAAGTTTCATATTTCTGGAAAACGTGAAATCAGAAAATTTTCCAAAATCAAAAGGAGCTGACCTCGAATAAGATGTGCACTAATCCTAAAGTTTCATGTTATTGGTGCAAGCCCCTTTGAGTTATCGCGCGAACATGTTGTTTGATTTTTCATGAAAAAGTGCCATATTCTGAAACGTGAAATCAAATTTCCAAAATCGAAAGGGAGCTGACCTCAATGGATATTTACACTGTCCTAAAGTTTCATATTAGATTGGTGCAAGCCCTTTTCGAGTTATCGCGTGAAAACGTTTTGCTGACGGACGGTGACGACGGTAAGGACGGAACGGCACGGGAAAAAGCCGATTACTCGGAAGGCCCTTAATAATTTATCAAGGCACTAATGTCTTGACTTCGACTTGGAAGACTTTCAATTTCAGGAGCAAATAATGCAAGCATTTAAGTAATTCTTTGATACTTTACACTAGACTACGGTATACAGCCTTACCCTGGGAGTTTTGTGGTGTGATATTTAGCACTACGGTATACAGCCTTACCCTGGGAGTTTTGTGTGTGGCTTGTAGAAGATATGAGTAGGTTCCCACCAGCTTCGTTACCTCTTGGTGCCACTTGCTTAATGACTATCCTCCTGAAGGTTTGGTATTTTCCTCTGTAGCTGGTACGTAACTTAATTTTCCTGAGACGGACAGATGGCCATTGGGTCAGTGTGGATGTATGTATGCTCCACTTAGACTTCAGAGGGCCAAAATACCAATATCTGTTCAAGTAGATTGCTTCATTCACATGAATTATTGTTTGTCTCTATCTTATCTATGAAAGTTTAGATTAAAGCTTTTTTTTTCATGATCTATTGAAATGATCTGAAATTATTTTTCTATTGTTGGCAGTCATATTCAGTGACTTGGGAAGTCTGCATGTACAATATTTGTGATTATATTATCTAGTGCACATAATCTTTCAAAGTTTTCACAATTCCTGTACAGCAGCAATTTTGTTTGTTCCTCACATCTACATGAACATTAAAGAAACTTTTCATAATAAATAAACTGAAAAATTAACACTATGATTCCTTGAAAAAATAACACAAAACTATCCTGCTTTTTCTTGTCTGCTTAACATAAGTCCTGCGGTTGAGGTTCCCATCATCGAATATGTGCCTTCTTCCACTTCACTCTGAAGATCAATCAATATATGAGCATTCACTTTCATGACGCAAATTCATAATACTGAAGCATTCAAAGGACAAAAAATTATCCGACGAAAAACATTTCTGGATGTCAAGAGTCAAATCAATTTCTATTATAAGACAATCAGTTCAATATCTTCGAAAAGCAGTTTAGTGACATTTCAAGAATACAGAAACAGGCAATCATACACTGCAAGAGACTGTTTCAAAGTTTAAAAAGGGGAACATCT
Organism: Ostrea lurida; assembly: GCA_903981925.1. Lineage (NCBI taxonomy): Eukaryota > Metazoa > Mollusca > Bivalvia > Ostreida > Ostreidae > Ostrea > Ostrea lurida. The sequence goes on from CAJDSM010097818.1 coordinate 9,366, forward strand.
CATCAAAAAGTCAAGAACCTAAAGGAAACGGGGCCAAGCTCGATTCTGTAAACTCATTTAAATACACCAGCCATTACCAAAAATCAGATCATCTCAAAAAAGCGTTTAGAAAAAGGAGCAAAAACTGGTCATAACAATAAAATTTTCAAAGTTAAAGGGCACAACTCATCAAAAATCATAAGAGGAACAAAACTAGAACTCGAACTGGTAACTCATTTAATATACAATCAGCTAAAGAAAAATCAATTCAAATACGAATATCGTTCAAAGCGTTTAGAACAGAAAAGTCAGAGAGCGGAAATCTTTATTTTTTTATAAGTACAAGTGGAATAACTGTCAAAAATCATCGAACCACAACCAATTCAAACTTGTCCTGTATTTTCTTGGGTAATTATACCTTGCACAAGCAATTCATCCCGTAAACATACATCCCTACAAAAGTTGGAGAGCAAAACTGATTTAAAAAAAAAAAAAATCTAAGTTCAAGAGGGATAACTCTGTCAAAACAATCACCGAACCATGCACCAAAATTTTTGAACTAGACTTTGCATATTCATGATGTGATCCATATTCTTGTTTATGGGGGAGCATAAAAATCTGCTTAATTCAGTTTTGAAAATGTATAGAAAAGTCATGTGATGCGGATTTGAGATATTTGAACAGGGGATAAAGAACAGTCTTATTGTATTATTGAATTCCATTTACTGCTATTAGGACATGTGACCAGTTCAAACTAATTGATGAGATAAACCCAAAAGAATTACCGTGTACTCTAATCACATCCATTTTCTTAGAAAATCCATCCACAACAGCCAAAAGTGGAGTCTAGGATAAATCTTGAAAATACGAGGAAATAGTCCACATAATCTTCACACCAGACATAGATGTTGTCAAGACTGCAATCACATGACATTTAGCAAATCTTCTTGTGTTATCAGCTTTCGATAGATATTCAATTACTGCTGAATGTTATTTCTTGTGGTATTTAGGGAATTAAACTCCTTCTCATTTGTGATTGCGACCGTTAATGCTGATTTAACGGTTGCAAACTGAGTTATTACCGGCGACGCGTTAAGCAGGACCGGTAAAAACGGATGTTTGCCAACCGTTAAATCAGCATTAACGGTCGCAAATCACAAGATGAGAAAGGAGTATTCCCATTCTAATGCAATTTTGCTTTATGTTTACATTGTTTTCTATTTTGTTATGAAATGTTTATGCTTGACGTATGTTTTGCGTCACGCATATGACGTCACAAGCGAAGAGCTTTCCCATCTTGTTATGTTTTGCGTCACGGGCATATATGACGCCACAATACGAAAAAGCTTCCCATCTCGTTAACGCTCATTGAACCACCTCAAATCTTCAGTGCATTTATCCAATCAAAGATTACTTGTTTACAAAACAATTGCATAGAATTCAATTTTTACATATTAATATATTCCTTATCAATGAGATTTAATTTGTAAAACCTGTGAATTTTCAAAAACTTTTACTTTATTTCTTTTTTTTTAAGGTAAATCGCTTATTATACTTTCTGAGGATACCACTTGCAATGTTACATTATGTGTGTGGTGTTTGAACCATAGTTTCAAAAATACATACTTGCTTCATGAAAATGCTACTCTCCCTACCATAATATATATTCAACCATGACCATGTATTTAATCATTTTTTCTTACATGTACATGTACTTACTAAATAAAAAAATCTCACAAATGTTATTTGTTTTGCTACCTCACTTTTCTTTATCTGATCCAAACAGTATCTTGGCAAACAGGTTTTGTTTTTCCTAGGTGGAGTATAACGTGCGTAATTGGGATACTCCACTGCTATGTGACTAAAGTCCTTGATCTCTCTCTTTGTGTGTGTGTGTTGT
>CAJDSM010097872.1:0-13061 GCA_903981925.1 Ostrea lurida
TCAGAAATGCTGCCTCGGCGACTGGAGAAATTGCAGAAGTAAAAAGCGCTGTGGTCTTTACGTTTATGCATCGACTAGAAAATTCAAGATATAATTGTAGGGGGTCGGGTGTGGTTAAGGTTAGGAATTTGGAGAGAAAAATTAGTGAGGGGTGGTTCAGGACTGTTTGAGAGAGATGTTCACAAACGTGATCGTGAAGCTGGTGGAGTTAGGGGCGCGCGTATATCAGGGGGCTCTTTAGACTTAACTCTTATAATATTACTAGTCGGAAGAGGGCTACGAATGGTGCTCACTGATACACTCGTCCCCATCTTCCTAGCAGAACACTAAATAAATCCCCGAGATCAGTCTTATAACGGTACGAATTGACACACATAGCCAAAAAATATTTTCATTACATAGATATAAAATTATTATAGTTAAACTAATATAATAAATTATCCACAAATCATCGCGACCGTATATTTGGGTGTAAGAATATCTGTCATTCAATAAAGAATGGTTCATATTATGAACAGACATCGCTTCCACATCTTGACTTATCTATATTTTTAGGTATTGCGTTCCTCATGTATAAACATCATCATTCTTGACATAAGATTTTTGATATGAAACATTTGAAAATAATATTCATACGCCATGCTCATGGGGGAATGAAATAAAGATGATTCCTATATGCGTTCTGGTTGTCCAATTTAAACAGAACTCGAAGTAACAATTGTAGATCCCAAATTCGTTAAAATAATCCAAAGAGCAAAATCATCATACATCCTAATTGTGGGAATCATAAAGTCGAATGATTACACAACTTTACAATAATTAATAGTGAATGACGCCAACATCAGGAGAGGTCTTTTCAATAAAACTACGTGCCAAAATGGCTGAGTGGGCATTGGAGTGTGTCAGATCAAGAATGTTGGAACAACATCCCTCTTTAGCTGAAGCTTTCACAAGCACTATTTGTAAAACCCTTGGATAATATTTTTAAATTCCTTATGTAATATAATGGGCTAATAAGTTGCAAGACTCCTCGTATCAAGACATTAGCAAGAGCGCCCCCCACTCCTTAGTATGCCTAAGCCTCCACACGGCCCTTTACAACAGTAGAGGTGTATAGTTGTTTAACGGCAGAAAATACCATCTCTAAAAATTATAAAAATGTCCTTAATGGAATTCTGAGTAACAAATGGATGAGTTTTAATTCCACAACCTAGGAGTGATAAGTACATTGGTAACTGTCTTTGAGTGCCTACAAGTCGAAAGATTTTGCTCTGAGGAAGGTTTACGACTGTCTCGTGCTCGCCACCGCGACATCATCTCTCTAAAGTGTAATAATATTTGCTCAAAAAAACCTTCAGTCGAATATCATCTATCAGACTGTGAGAAATGTAAACCAATTGTAAGGCCGTAAGATATGTAACTTATGACTAAACCATTTCTATTCCACTGCAGGTTATCATTTGTACCAACAAGCGACATAGATTCGATTAAGGCAACGCAGCCTCTAGGAGTTTTCTAATTACATAGAAGTACGCAACACATATTATATGCTAGTGAACCATAAGTGTGAACATGTCTTCAAAGTTTCAGAAACCTAATAAAATTAAATGATTTAGATATTGAATAATGTGAAAGAAAGTTGGTTGAAATCAAGACTCTGTCCATTGCTACACTGGAAGTCTGGTAACATGCTTCAAGATCCCCTTGGATTCTCAAATGGTTCACTTGCTTAAACTGGAAACATGTAATTTGAAATTGTTTACTATACATAGCTCTACTTAACCGCATTGTGTTACATAGCAACAAACGTCAGGAAGTCCTCAACGATATAAGCCTAAGACGGATCGCTTACACCTCACGCTTAAGGTCAGCTAATAGCAGATGGAAGAAGTCCATCTACCTCGACAGCACTAAAGATAAAAATGGTTTGTACTCTTTCTTCCTAGTCAAAGTAAGCTCATGATAGAATATAATATTACATATATCATAAAGTAGTTGTTGGCAAGACTATCATATGGCTGCGATTCGCCAATCAGCAACGGGGACCTGGTACTTTGTCCCATAATCATTTAACGGAAGTGTTTCGCTCAACGCCGAACACAAAACATACAATTTCGAAAGGATAAAGGAATTCGCAGTTATAAGTGAATTTTTTTATGTTTTATATTTTGTTCTATTGTTTCACCATCTTTTATTTTCACTTGTTTTCTCCCTAGGGAGCTTACTGGGTTGCCCTCTATTTGTTCAATGTTTCTTTTTGCGTTTTGTTTTAATTTTGACTGGTCTTGTGGTTATATAAGGTAATTTTTCTTATGTGCGTCTAACTCATATATTCAAAATTCGTTTAATTTTTATTTTTTTGTTTGTTTTTTTTTTGATATGTTTTTTATTCTTATCCTTGTTCATTTGTTGTTATTTACATGGATTGAGCTAGGGGTCTTTATAATTTAATCACTGGTGTGATAGTTTCTCATGTTTCAAAATAGTTATTTTCTGTCTGTGTTTTGGTAACTTAATAATAATATATTTTTCATCTGCGCTCTCTCATTTTTTGCTACGATAGAAAGGATTCGAAATATTTGAGGACACAAAGTTGGTACGGTCTAGGGATTCTTAATACTTGTTGTCATGTGATTTGTAGGAATACTGCTTTATATGCATTCAGAAAGTGTTAACTATCCAGCTCTTAGGCAATCTTATTCTGGATAACCTCATAAATATGAATTTTATGGGACGCCAATCACCTGTGTCTATCTCTAGCTATAATAAGGAAAAACACTATGATAAGAATTACACAATATTTATTTATCCTATTACAGTCAAATTTTGTGTGTATAATATGTCTCTTACTATGTAAAACTTACAAATAGAGGCGACCTTCTCTCTTAGAAGTTTACAACTATCTCTTATCTCTAATACCATTATATATCTAGTGTAGACTAAGACTGTTCTGATCATGATCTGCTAAGAATTTGAATTCTAGCTCACCTATAATATTATGGGTGTGATATAGAATAAAATCGATTTGTTAAAATGTTAACAAGACTGTACATAGTATGTATGAATAGACTCCTATATTTTCATCTGCCATGGGTATCATCAAAAGTTGTGAGTCGTGTCATTTCAATACCCCTCTAAATTCTGAATCGGCATACAATTCATTATTCATATTTCAGTTGATTAGTAATGGACTGGTACTGTACCTCAGGACGGTAGAAGGAGAGAGAGACACTAAACTAGGCTCGCGAGAAGCGAAATGTACATGTAGAGAGCAATTGGCAGTTGTGTCGACTTAGTAATTCGTTCGCGAGGGGGGGGATTTTTTTGGTGTTTGGCACCTTCTCACCACACAATTCGATCCCTAATAATATAGTTCAGAATTATTCAAATCAGAGGCAGTAACAATAAGTGTGTACGTGGTAACCTTATAAAATAGTTATATATTCAGTCATTCAGATTATATCATGTTATTCTTGAATATTATTAAATAACAAATGCAATATGCAATGGTATCTTTCTAGTAGTATGAATTTAATAAAAAATCTCAATAAAAATAGATGAAACGCTCTTATACAATTAGCTATGCTACATTCGTTTGATCTATTCACTGGTGATATCACATACCTCCTCAACTGACTAAGGAACTTGTCACTTCTCTCCAATAGACAGCAGTCTCAGTGGAAAAATAATTGCATAATTGCAATGAATTTTGGTAGTGAAAATGGTCGCAAACCTACACCAGTGAAATTTTACTGCATTGTCTGCGAAAAAGAACTAAATGTTAAAAACACAGTAATAGTCTTGTGCTTGAAACAAACTAAATAATATATAAAATCCCAAACCTCCACTATACGTTATTATCAAAATTGGACCTTGAACTTTCAAATACATGAGATCTTTTTGAATCTGTGTGACAAAGAACATAAAGTTTAGACCTACAGGATCCGCGAAACAAGGGGAGATTTCGGAGAGGCTACATTTCGCAGACTGGGTATAAATAGATATACTCGGACCTAGTCGGAGATCGCTCAAGATAGTTATCGCATAGGAAAACCGGCTGCGCTATAACCCAGTACTTGAGAGCAGTCTACCCTGCAGTGACTCAAAGGACAGTTGTAAAATATTCTGAAAGTATTTCCGAAAATTGTAGCATAAACAATGACCACTGGATAAATTGTATATTTTCGCAACCCATCATGCTATTCAATACAAAGTTCCGTCCCGAGTGTCTTTCGCAGATGATTAGGTGTTCTCTCGGCGCTTATTAGAGATCGTGTAATGTATCACTGTAAAAATTTATGCACAGAGTGTTCTTATCTATTAGATCAACGCACGACAATTATTAAAAGATTATCTAAAAGACACTCTTATAAAAGTATAGACCTTAATGAATCGCAAGTAAAGAGAGCACTATACCTGCTATGCTTGCATCTCATGAAATATAACCAATGTGCGGGACTTGGGCATCTCGACAATTTGCCGATGGGGTGGAAGGTGGTGTATGATTCTGCAAACATACCACTTAATTCAATATAACAACAATAAATAAAGAAAATATATGTCAAAATTGACCCTCTAAAAGTAAACTTTTAAAAACGCTCTAAAACGCCGAGAGCTTCTGGGGGCTTTTGCTCCCTGGGCCCTCGGCAACACTTGGCAAATCTAAATTTGCTTTCAATGTACACTCTCTCAGAACACCCTTATTTGAGCTTCTTATTTGCCTAATGCCACGGAAAAAGTATAGTTATACCAACTTACCACCCTAATGTTTGTTGGTGGTGAGTGTAGCCTGAAGCTTTTCAGATAGTAAACAAACAATTGAATCACGATGCACTTGTTATCAATCGACGCTCTGGGTGAGCGTGAGTGTGATGCATTTCAATGATCTAGGGTGGTGGATGGGTTTGTTTGTTGGGGGGTGCTCTCAAACATAAAAAATATTCTAATTTTGACATGGTTAACATGCCCAGAACTGATGTACTTCACCTGACAATTTTAATAGATTATCAAATTTGAACACGAATTCACCACCTTATGAACTTAATACTAAAATATCATCTATCGTGTCCAGTAGAGGAAGCATTAAATTTCGATGTCTTATTCTTGAAGGGTGAGTTGCATAATAGACGGCACTCATGGCGTGGGTATGCATAGATAGATCTACATTACAGAGGCATGCCCAAATCATTACAATGTGTTGTTTTAACGCAACAATAATCATACAACAGCATACCTTTGAAGATCACATAGCTAAAATCTGGTGAAATCCTTATAATAATTTGCCTATTTTAAATCGCGATGCACGAATGACGGTAAGAAATTTACATACGATCCTATATATTATTTTAACAATTTACTCAAGTCTAAAAATCTGTAAAGGTGTGCAACGTAACTCATAAACTACAGAGGTTTATAAAACATTCATGAATCGAAAGTTTAGGATTTCACTCCCATTATGCCTTGCAATATTGAATTTATTGATTAACCACAATACCGGTGGTCAGTTGCAGAAAACCAACGTGGATGCGAATCCAACGTGATCATATAATCATGATCCTGAATATGTATTTTTCATCCCATATTTTTTATCAATTTATCTGTTGCAATAAGTTCAAAATGATTTATCATTCTAAAAAATTGATGTTTTTTCGATCGGCACTCGTTTTCGAGCGAATTTTTCCATGGCCACCTTAAACTGTGCTTGCATACCATCGTCATAACATAGTCAATTACATTCCCTCAAGTTATAACTCCTAGCACCTTTGTAATTGTTTGAGTTGATCATTTTGTTGCACTGTTTACAATACCGGTACAAGTGTGATCAAAACAAAATTTTACAATTTATTGTCTACATGAAAATGACCTCGGGTCAAGGCACACAAATCAGGATAACAGCAACAGATGATCTAAAGCTTACTTTGATTACAAAGTTAGTGGCCATGAAATAAATGAACATTTTTTTCTGGTGACCTTGACCTAAACACAAATGACCTTGGACATGGTTCATGATATGCTCTTAGGTCAAAAACAATCTCTGATGTGTGGCAAATATACAGAGAACTGATTTGGGTAGGACATTTCCCTACACCACACACACACATAACACACCTCAAAAAATAAAAATCCACTCTTCATTTAAGAGTGTAATAAACATTTTTATGGTGTTGATCGATGCATAATGATGAGAACTTGTCTTTTTCTTAACTTACTCAAATGCCTTTGAAAGTGACTTGATTCCTCTGTTGTTGGGTATAGTGGTGGCAAAAGTCATTCAGCAAGATGTCAAGGTCATTTGCAAATGTTGTTCAGCATCTGGAAAAATAAAACATATTCTTTTATTAACAGAAAGATGGGATATAAATCTCAATAAATTAAAATACCATGCGTTACACTTGATTTAATCAGTATAATACTGAAAATTTTTCAGTCACTATAGACTACCCAATTAATCTTCTTTAATTTGAATTTTTACATGCATAATTCTTATTTAAAAATGTGAGCTCGCATGTTTTCAAAAAATAAAATTATGTTCTGGGACGTTATGAAACATGGAAATTCCGTTCTTTTGCCAAAGCTTGAAAAGTTACATAACATGATGATGCTTGGATACTGTTAATTACGGTGATGCATTAAACTTGCCATGAGATGAATGTGAATTTTGTGAATCAGTGTTTAAATTCAGAAAATATAAGAAGTTAATTACAAGTAATGAATAAATTAGAATTAAAGCAAGCAAAAAATTTTTTAAACTGATAACATGGCAAAATTATTTCTGGATTATTCTGCGAATAAAAAATTCAAGAATGATATAATACCCAAACATTTAGTAAAAATCAATAACGTGATTCTTAAACAAGAGGCATGGGCCAATCGCTCACCTGAGCACTGCTTACCAGAGAGAATAGTAGAAGCTTTTCTGACCCAGTGGTTCTTGAGAAGATCTTAAAGATTTTTCCTATAATAATCTTTGTAAAAATTTTGAATCCCTTAATTGGGGCCCCATCGTAACCTCTGGGGTCATGATTACAAACTTGAAATCTCACTAATAGGAAAGCTTCATTAAATTTCAGCTTTTCTGGCCGCAGTGGTTCTTTTGAGAAGATTTTTAAAAGATTTTCCCTAATAATACTATGTAAAACTTTGACCCCTATTGGGGCCCCATCGTACCCCGGGGGTCAATGATTTTGAAACAAACTTGAATCTCCATATATAGGAAAGCTTTCATATAAATTTCAGCTTTTTCTGGCCAAGTGGTTCTTGGAGAAGAAGATTTTTAAATGACACCCCTATGTTTTGGCATTTTGTTGATTATCTCCCCTTTTGATGGGGGCTGGGTCCCTTCATTTGAAACACTTGATTCCCTTACCCAAGGATAATTTGTACCAAGTTTGGTTGAAATTTTGGCCAGCGGTTCTTGAAGAAGCAAGTGAAAATGCGAAGTAAGACAGACGACAGACAGACACGGACAAAAGGCGATCAGAATAGCTCACTTGAGCCATCCGGTTCAAGGTGAGTTAAAAAGTGTAAAAAATTTAAAAATAAAAAGTATTTAGTTCAACTTTTTGCTTTTTATTCATATAGAATTAAAGTTTGTTTTTGGAGGCAAAAGATGTCTCCCCTCCCATGCTATCCAGTTGATTTTGATGAGGATTTTTGGCAAATTTTCGAGTTAGGGAATCAAAATTCCTAGTAATATGCACAATCTACATATGATTGTCTTGCTACATATCAATTTCTAAAAATCAGAACAGTAGTTTTCATAGTAGATGCGCTGACAAGGTTAAATATTCCATGAGATTTTTAAGGCAATTTCTAAGTTCAAATCGGTCATAACTCCACAAAAATTAGAGATCCAAATTTCCTGGTAATCTGCACAACTACATAATGATATCTTGCTACATTAAAGTTTCTTCAAAATCGAATCAGTAAGTTTCAGAGAGTTGTGCTGACAAAGTTATTCATGAGGATTTTGGAAATTTCTAAGTTTCAAACGACCATAGACTCCCAAAAATTAGGATCCAATTTCCTGGTAAATGACACTAAATAATTATGATGTCCTTGGTACATATTATAAGTTTCTTAAAATTCAGATCAGTAGTTCAGAGGAGTTGTGCTGACAAGGTTTTCATGAGGATTAAGGCAAATTTCTAAGTTCAACGGCATACTCCATACAAAAAGTTAGAGGATCAAATTTTTCCTGGTAAATACACAACTACATATGTGTCTTGCTACATTAAATTTCTTCAAAACTCGGATCAGTAGTTTCCAGAGGCGTTGCGCTGGACAAACTTTTGTGACGGACACACGGACCCATGGCAGGCCAGCAATATGCTTGCCCCACCAAATAGTAAGGGGGGGGGGGGGGGGGTGGAGACAAAATTTGCAGTCTAGACCATACTTACAAGACACCCCTGTTCATATTTTAGGGCCTAGCAGATCATTGTAAACAGAACAACCCCCCCCCTCCCTGTATATATTCAAAGACTTAGCTGTCTCTCTATCAATAGTCATCCACTAGTATAAATCATGCCTCCCAATAACCCGAATAATCCAGTCGTTATATTTCGCTCTCTCCGATCACTACATCCTCATGATGGAAAAAATCGGAGTCGAGTAGGGCTTGAATTATTTGAGTTAGCCTCCCAATATTTTCACAGGTTTGAGACACAAATTGTTAATGTCCAATTCATGTAATTAATTTTAAATAACAGATGACATGGAAATCATATCATTGGGAAAAAACTTCAAGTGACCATGAAAACTCACACAGTGAAGAAAATATTACACCCCCCCCCCCAATTTTTTTCAATTTCCTTCCCTCATTTTCAAATTTCCAAACCTTGCTTTAGTATCACATTGGAGAGCATGTCTAACTGATCTACATCTTAAATTCTTGATGGTTTTTTTTTCCTATTCCTTTAAAAATAATGTCAAACTTTCCCTGTAACTGAGGCTACAAGTTCACCATAGAAAATAATTGGGAGTCATCAGGGGTTACACTAATAAAATAACATCTAAACAGACCTGGGCTTTCTCTTACATTATTTCATTAAATACTTATAACACACATACATCCCTTTCCACACCTGCTTGATTACCTGAGAAAATTCTCAAAAAGTGTTTGAACACAAAATGTCTGTATAGTGGGCAAACAAATGAAAATCTCTTACCAGGACAAATTCCAGTCTATGAAAATTATGCTTCAGAAGAAAATACAGAAAATAATTAAAATTCAAATATAGTTTTCCCCAAAACATAATAGCATAGTATCAATGGTTTAATATTATCTAATTCTCCACTGTATTCATGAGAAGCTATACATAGCTAGTATTGTTAATATGCCAAGTTAAGTTCAGACCAAACTTTCATCGAAATATAAAGAGTCTATTATATATTTAAAAACATCGATCTTCAACATGAACAGCCTTTTGTCAAATTTTCCACATCAGACAAAAGTATAATCAAACTGAGAATCTGTAAGACAACACCACAGCAGATGGCTAATGGAAGACCCCACCATTTCCTTTCTACCGATTCTGCCGAATTGTTTGGTTCCCTTACCTTTTGGTACGCAGACTTCTGCTGGTCCTCCATCACGTCCGTGTTTTTATTGTGCAGCATTCTCGCCTAGTGATTATAGTCGGGAATTACTGTCTGTCTGTCTGTCTGCGGGTGCGTTTTCCATATCTGGGATTCTGAAATGATTGGGATAACATACTGTTGCACTTCTGATATTGAAAAAAATCTATAAACATTCTGCAAATTAGACTTACATGATCAAAGCTGTTTTTTTCCTCACAAGTAGATCATCTGTAATTCATGTCATAATAAAAGTGGTCCAATTAGAGTGAATATACAAGTTCTTGCTTATTGTTAATATCATACTTAACTTTAGCATTACCAGAGCAAAGAACAATCAATTATGTAACAAGCAGCACTTGTCCCCCACAAGTACATACAGATGTCTCTACCAACCTAGCATCGACAGCACGAACACGCACGCTACTCTTACGAGGCTCTTATTGACACTAAATCTCTACAACCAGTACAAAACAAGAATTTTCTTAACAGACTTATAGTATATATATTCCTCTTATTTCACTAGAGTATTTTTTTTTCTTTCTTATCGGATTTAAAAATATGGCTAGACAGACTTAAAAATTGTTGACCTTGCCTGTACTTACAATAAACTCCTTATGATCCATGCTGAAGAACAAAATATTGACACACAAAACTTTACTAGCTGACCCAACTACAGGCACAGCCCAGAGACACCAACAATTTTATCCCACATTGTTAATTTCTGACTTTTTCTCCATGGATCGCACACAATTACTGTGTTACCTGTGAAGGGGCTCCCTCTTACCTTTGTCAGGTGTACAGGTATTTACTTAAGTTATTTAGGGTGTCTTTGTCTGACACTCCGGGCAAAAGACGCAAAAATAAAACTACAATTTCCTGGTGTAAAACTGTTGAGAATTCTTCTCTTAGTGGATTGAACTATACAAGAGACATCAATACCCCAAAAAATTCCATCAAACAAGACATTAAATATTTGACTTACGATACAATTTGTTCCAGTCTTGAATTGAACAAACACAAAAAAATCATGTACTGATAATCCTCATGTTGGAGAATGTCAAGCCTGCCAATCCAATATTGCTCGTTACATTGGTTATACAATGTGCATGTCCTTAACAATCCCTTACTGCAGCCTTACGAGTGAGAGACCAATCCTCGTAATTACTGCACTGGTACACACCAATCTAACCACTGATCACCACCACAGGTAAACTTCAACAAAAGCCCCAGACTTGCGTAAGAATTCAGAAGCTCGATGGTAGATTTTTTTGGTGTCTTCTTTTTTTTTTCTTGTACACTACACACCGAGACGATGTAGTCCAACCATGACTGCCTGAATAATACACTGTGACCCCAGCCAGATCATATTTTTAAAAAGCCCATTCATAAATAATATTTAAATGTTATTCATTACACATTTAGCTGTCATCAGCTGACTGATTTGTCTGAACAGGTAAACAATCACCAAACAATGGCCCAGCTGCAATACACAAACAAGAGGGGACTGCAGGCGAAAAAAAAATAGTGTCTGGCAGGGACCTAACAAACAATAACTTTAGGTCATTGAGAATTGTTTTAACACGTATACACTGGGGGGAATGACCAGAACGAATGTGTCCAGTAAACCTCTGTCACTAACGGGGGTATTTACCCTTCAAAGAGTAATGACCATTGGGAATTACCTAGCCTGACGAATAAAAAATCACTTTTTTGACACCCATGCAAAGATTTCAATAGCTGGCACCAACACATATTCAATTCTTGTCAAGACCTGACAATTTTTTTTTATTACAACAAGAAAAATTTAGCACGATTTACACAGATTTGATACAGTTGATAAACCCCTCAATCAAAACTAAAAGATGAAAACTTATTGCTTACAGAACTACATTTTCAATTTGTATTACAATGTATTAGCTAGCTTAGTAAGTGAAATTTTTTAAAATGTGGAATCTTTCAGTAAATTAATACCTGTATTTTTAAGCATTTATTAAGTTTACACACCTTATCTCTAGTAAACACCCTGTGAAAACAAAATTTGAGCTTTCTTTCATTCATGCATCCATTATATTGTCAGCTGAAAACAGGTGGACCTCCGTTTTCACATTGTGCTAACAATTAATCATTCCTCTCGATTAAACAGACATTTATGACACACTTAATAAAATCTAATCCTATATCCACGCATAATTAAAAATGTTAACAAAAAGAGTAAAAGTACACTACCGAAATCGATACGATTTATTAGAAATTAATTCCGTCAACCTGATCAACAGCTTCAATGTAATTCAATTGATAGTGTGCAATATACATATTTAAATAAGGATTTGAAGATTAAATGATACAAAATCACTTAACCTTGACTATTGGCACATCACAATTCAGAACCTTTCCCATGACTCCTAACAGCATAGGGTACCAGCTATTACACAAATAGCTATTAGACTTCAGAAAACAATCACTTTATTTAATAGCTAGGCCTTGCATGTTAATTAGCAGCACATAATGAAGTCTGCAGGCCTTTTATAAGTGAGCAGTCAGTGCATCCGCAGACAGGACGATCGCCCACCTGTGTGTCAGCTCGTAGGGGGATAGGAAACGTGGCACATGACCTGCAGTCCTAATGCCGAATTTAATCACTTTATTAATGCTTGTCAGATAGCAACGTTTTAATGGGTTTAAAATGATTTAAATGCCTTGCAAATGAAAAGCTTGCTTTGTGTAATATTTATACTGAATACAAACCCTCACACTATGAAAATTTCCTTATCTGGTAATAAACTAGCCCAGGTTCTTCACATTTAAAGTGATGTACCTTTAATCAAACATATTAAATTTGATAAAAATAATAATTCCTTTGCTCAGATCACCAAAGTCAAAAAGCACTCTTCATAATCCGTATCTCTGACTTCTTTTGAAATCCCTATTATGACGCTTTTATAACGGATTATCTCTTTCCAATACACATCAAAATAAAATTCAGACAGACAAATAGATCATGCACTTATTTAAGATCCAGTGCAACCATAAATATATCACATAAAATAAAACACAAGTGTACCGGAAAAAAAGATTCTTAATTACCTCAGATAAACCAAAGGAGAAACAAGAAAGTATATAATTGTCTTTCTGTTCTGTTCCTTTGAAAATGTAGTGTCGTAAATAATCCAATCCAAGCAATTTACTGCAATTGTCTTAACAGAGAAGGTACAGAAGCTCCCCAGCGTTCTCCTGTTTACAGCAGCTAGTCAAGGGTGTAATGGAGGGTTTGGCACAATAATCAGAAAGCTAATGAGAAAAAGATCCACTATTTACATAAAATCTTTTAATGTTACATGAATCACGAATGTTTTTTCGTCTTAGTAAACCTCAGACAATTTATGATATTGAACCAGCTTCCCTGCTTTAATGGCTATCAACAGCTAGAAGACAAATAATTAATATAAAAAGACACCAAATATATCATCTCCAGCACAGGA
>CAJDSM010097931.1:85-11231 GCA_903981925.1 Ostrea lurida
GCATTCAACAGAGCAACAAATGTCCATTCTCCTGCTTTTCCTTGCCTAAGATCCTACATTGCTTAAAGTATTGTGTAAGAGGAGGGAATTCCACTAATTCTACCAAGACTACTTACCACAACGTACATGACGATATCTGTCAATACCTAACCCGCTACTGTTAGTGCTGGTGTGCGAGCCTGTAACGGCATGGAGATTCATGATAAATCCTACAGCCCAAGAGGAGAAGTAGTTCACAACAGACTCATAATGTGCTGGACTTGTGTTTCCTGGTACATTCTTTATAAGTGCTGATGGGTTCAAAATCATTAGCATTAGCCCATACTGGAAAACACATGTCCTCACTTGCTGCTTGGCTCAACAAAGCATGCAGTCACGCATAGTGATACATTACCTACTCATGTACACGTGTAGCATAATGCTAGTATTCACCTACTGTTCTCATGCACATGTGTACAAGCTTGCAGAGACTGAAGGAATTCCACAACTTATCAGAGAGACTACGTAAAACAAGCCGTACATACGAAATTCTTCAACATCCCACCTGCTACTTGCTAGGTGTGGGTCACATCAATAGAACGAGCTTATTAAACCTCAGGGATCCAGTTCAACAGGACTACAGTACCAAAGGCAGAAGAAGTCTCACAACCTCGATACTGTACAGTGCAGAGGAGGATTCAACAATTCTACAAAGACTACTTATCACAAGTGACATGCTGATATCCTCAACATCCTGATCCGTTTCTTATGTCCGGTGTGCTTCACATCACAGTCTCTAGCACTATCCTGTAATGCAGCAAGAATTTATGCCATCATACAAAAAGAATCAGAGAGAAAAGTCAGTCGAAAAACCTCCTACTGTGGGATTCATGGTTTCCTGATATGTCTCTAAGTCTGCTCATGGGTCACAATCATTAGCGTTAGCCTGTATTGGAAAACCATGTCTAACTTGCTGCTTGGCTCAACATTCATCAGTCCCATGGTCCATGCATCAGTCACTATAGTGAGTAACTTACCACAACGTAAAAAAGTTGTATATACCAAATTCCTTCAACATCCTGACCGCTCTTGCTATGTGCTGGTGTGATTGATCATCACTAGCACTAGCCTGTAATGGCATAGGAGATTTCTGTACTCATACTACAGACACCGAGGAGGGAAGACTCAAAACCTCAACTGTGGTACTCGATGGTTTCCTGGTACGTGCTACGTGCTGATGGGTCAAAATCATTTAGAGTGTGCCCTACTGGAAAACATGTCCTCACTCTCGCTTGGCTCAACAAGCATCAGTCAACCATGGTGAGTAACTTACCTACTGCGTTAAACGGGAGCACAATGCTGCTATTCTCCTACTTTCTCATGCCTCATTTGGTACAAGTCCTTTGCAGAGGAGGAGTTCCACTATTTCTACAGAGACTACGTAAAGCAATGCCGTCATGATGATATCCTCAACATCCTGATCCGCGTACTCGCTATGTGCTGGTTGCTTCAGATCACTTAACATAGCTGTAATGGCATAGTAGATTTCTGTCCATCGTACCTACAGACCCAAGGAGAAGTCTCAAAACCTTATACTGTGCTGTACTTGTGGTTTCCTAGTACCTGCTAAGCTGCTAATGGGTCAAAATATTTAGCATTCGCAAGTTCCTAACTTGCCGCGCGCTCAACTGCATCAGTCACTACATGTGAGTAACTTAGCCTACTGCTGTACACGGAGCATAATGCTGCTATTCTCCTGTTTTTGCATGCTTCATGTTGCTACAAGTTCTTTGCAGAGGAGGAGATTCGACAACTTCTACAAACTATGTAAAAACAAGCCGTACATGACAGTATCCTCAACATCCTAACCCGCCTACTTTGTTATGTGCTGGTGTGCTTCACATCACTAGTGCGAGCCTGTAACGGCTTAGGAGATTCCAGTTCATCACCACCTAAAATACCAAAGCAGACAGGTTTGAAACCTCAAATGTCTGGATTTGTGCGTGCTTGTATGTGCTAGGTGCTCATGGGTCACAATCATTAGCACAACAATGTCGTCCCTTCCCGCTTGCCAAGCATCAGTTACCAGGTCCATGCATCAATCAGAATGGTAAAATACATTACCTACTGCAGTCAACAGAGCACAATGCTGCCATTTCCTGCTTTTCCTTTGGCCTCAAGATACTACATTGCTTAAAGTATTGTAAGAGGAGGACTATTTCCACTTAATTACCAAACTACTTACCACAAGCTGTACATGACGATATCTTCAATACCCTAACCGCTACTTGTTACGTGCTAGTGTGCGAGCCTCGTAAGCATAGGAGATTATGTCAATAATACCTACAGACCAAGTGAGAGAAGCAAGTCAAAACCTCATAAATGTGCTGGACTTGTGGTTTTCTGGTACATGTTAAGTGCGGATGGGTCAAATCATCTTAGAATTAGCCATACTGAAAAACCATGTCTGAATCTTCTGCTTTGGCTCAACAAGCATCAGATCACATGTGAGTAATTACCTAACTGCCGTACACGGAGATGAATGCTGCAATTCTCCCTACTTTCTCAATGCTCATTTGACACCAGTCTTTGAGAGCTGAAGAATTCACAACTTCTAAGAGACTACGTAAAACAAGCCACGTACATACCGAATTCTACAACATCCCAACCGCTACATGCTAGGTGTGTGTCCACTCACTAGAACGAAGCCCTAACTACACACCTCAGGAGGATTCCAGTTTGCAGGACTAAGTACAAGCAGCAAGAAGTCCACAACTATCATACTGTTGCAAAGAGGATCCACTAATTTCTACAAGACTACTTATCACAAGCCGATACATGACGACATCCTAACGATCCTGATCTAGAATCAGCTATAGCTTCGCTGGTTGCGCTTTCACATCACTAGCACTAGCCTGTAACGCATAGGAATATGTTATGTCATCGCTCTCAAAAAGAATCAAGGAGAAGCTCAGACGCTCACTTGCTGGACTTGTTGGTTTCCTGTATGTTCTGAAGTGCTCAGGGTGTCAAACTGCATTAGCGTTAGCCATACTGAAACCATGTCTCACTTGCCTGCTTGGCTCAACTATCATCAGTCACAGGTCAAGCTCAAGTCACTTAGTTAAATTACTACAACGTTAAAAAACAGTCTACATTACCCGGAAATTTCTTCAACACTCTGATCCGCATTGCTATGTGCTGGTGTGATTACATCCACTAGAACAGCTGTAACGGTTTAGGAAATATATCTATCATTTAATTTATTTCACGCGATCACCTAGCTTATCTATTCATTGGTTAAAGAATTGAGCTGATATTTTTGATCACGTACACTTGAAACAACAAGTCAATAGTCTAATAAAATTTTTTGTTGTCTGTAGATATAAAATTCAATGATAAGAAATGAATGCTCTTATATTTTCGGTGATATCAGGTATCACACGTAAATTTAGACTGGAAAACTTTCTTCAATGCGCTTGCTGCCAGTTATGAGTTTTACCGAATCTAAAATCGGGATACCTAGCATCACCCGAAAAAATATATAAGATTCATTTCTTATGTCCTACAATCATACTACAGACCCAGGAGAAGTCTCTAACCTCCATCTGTGCTGACGTGTGTTTCCGGTACCTGCTAATGCTAATGGTCAAAATCATTTGCTGCTGTACTGGTAAACCATGTCTCCCCTTCAGCTCACCATGCCATCATCTCAAGACCATCGATCAGTCAGCATGGTAAACACATACTGCGGTCAATAGGAAGGTCTACTTACAACAAGCCATACATGCTGATTTCTCAGCATCCTAACCGCTACCTTACTATTGATGTCTGTGGCTTTACAACACTACGCACTAGCCTGTAACGGCATAGGAGATTCCTGTTCATCATACTACAGACCCGAGGAGGAAGTCTCTAAACATCCCACTGTGCTGGACTTGTGGTTTCCTGGTACGTGTAAGTGCTGATGGTCAAAATCATTAGAGGTTGCCCTATGGAAACCATGTCCTAACTTGCCGCTTGGCTCACAGCATCAGTCACCAAGGTGAGTAACTTACCTCCTGCTGTAACGGAAACACAATGCTGTATTTCTCTACTTTTCTCAATGCCTCATGTTGCTACAAGTCCTTTGCAGAGAGTAATTCCGACTAATTCTACAAAGACTACTTATCACAAGCCGTACATGATGCATATCCACAACACCTGACCCGCCTACGTACTTTCTATGTGTTGTGTGCTTACATCACTAGAATGAGCCTGCGACGGCATAGGAGATTTCTGTCCATCATACTACAGACCAAGGAGGAAGTCTGAAGACATTCCAATGTGCGACTTGTGTTTACCTGGTATGTTCAGTGCTCATTGGTCAAAACTTAAGACTTAGCCGCATACTGGAAAACCATGTCCTCACTTGCTGCTTGGCGCTCAACATACACATACCATCAATGCATCAGTCACTAAGTGAGTAATTACTACAACTCGTAAAACAAGTCGTACATACCGAATTCTTATCAACATCTACCGCTACTTGCTACGTTGCTCGGGTGTTTACATACTAGAACGAGCTGTAACGGTTTAGGAAATTCATATCATTATTTTATTTCACGTGATCACCTAGCGTGGATTCTCATTGGTTAAAGAATTGAGGTGATTTTTTGATCACGTACTGAACAACAGTAAAAGTTCTAATAAACCATATTTTGTTGTTTATATATAAAATTAAATTTATAATATTTTTCTGAGGTGATATGCAGGTTATCAACCGAGATTTTAGACGTAAAACTATTTCATCAATGCGCTTCGTCATTATGAGTTTTACCGTCTAAAATTCGGTGATACCTGCACCACCGAAAAATATAAGATTCATTTCTTATGTCATCATACCTACACACCAGAAGGAGTCTCTAAACCTCATACTGTGCTGGACTTGTTGGTTTCCTGGTACCTGTAGCTGCTTAATGGTAAGTCAAATCATTGTCTAGCCAGTACTGGCAAACCATGTTCTCCCTTCAGCTCACCATGCATCAATCTCAAAGACATCGATCAGTCAGCATGGTAAAACCACATACTGTCGGTCAATTGAAGTCTATTAAAACAATCATTTAATGCTAATATTCTCAGCATCCTTAACTGCTACTTACTATTGCTCTGTGTGCTTTACATCACTAGCTACTATCTGCTAGCATACGGAGATTCCTGTTCTCATACTACAGACCGCGAGGAGGAAGTCTCTAAACAGTCCACTGTGTTCGGACTTCGTGGTTTCCTGGTCACGTGCTATGTGCTGATGGTCAAAAGATCATTAGGAGGTTGCCCGTACTGGAAAACCATGTCCTAACTGCCGCTTGGTTCACAACGCACAGTCACCCAAGGTGAGAACTTACCTCCTGGCTGGATACACGAACACAATGCTGATATTCTGCCTACTTCTCAGATGCCCATGTGCTACAAGTCCTTTGCCCAGAGGAATAATCTCCACTAATTTCACAAAAGACTACATATCACAAGCCGACATGATCACTGATCCACAACACCCTGACCCGCACCAGGTACTTTCTATGTGTTGGTGAGCTTCACATTCACTACGAATGAGCCTGAATAACGCATACGAGATTTCTGTCCAATCTTACCTACAGACCCAAGAGGAGTCTGAAGACCTTTCAATTTTGCTGGACTTGTGGTTTACTGGTATGTCCTAATGCTCATTGGTCAACTCATTAGCGTGTACGCCAATTACTGGAAAAACCATTCGTCCTCACATTGCGCGTTGGACTCAAACATTCATAGTCACCTATGGTCCATGCGATCAGTCACTATAGTAACTACCTACAACCGTAAAAAAGTCGTACATTGACCGACAATTCTTCAACATCGCATGACCCGCTACTTGCTAATGCTGGTGGTGCTGATTTGACATTCACTAAACGCAGCCTGTAACGGTTTTAGAAACTTCATATACATTTAATTGTATATTTAGCGATCACCCAACCCCTTAGCTTGGTTCTCATATGGTTTAAAAGAATGAGGTGATTTTTTGATCAGCTACCTGAACACAAGTAAAGTCTAATAACATTAATTTTTGTTGTCTCAGTATATAAAATTCACAATGATAGACAATAAATCTTATATTTTTTCGGTGATATGCAGGTTATCCCGAATTTTTAGACAGTAAAACTTTTCCTTCAATTGCCTATGCCGCATTGATGAGTTTTACCGTCTAAAATTCAGTTGACTACCTGCCCTCACCCGAATAAAAAATATAAGATTCATTTCTTATGTCATCATACCTACAGACCCAGGAGAAGTCTCTAAACCTGCATTACTGGCTGCAGACTTGTGGTTTTCCTCGTACTGCTACGTCGCTACAGATTACGATTACCCCATCTCTGGCCTGTACTGGTAAACCACGTCCTCCCCTTCAGCTCACCATGCATCAATCTCAAAGACCATCGATCAGTCAGCATGGTAAAACACATACTGCGGTCAATAGGAAGTCTACTTACAACAAGCCATTACATGCTGATTTTCTCAGCATCCTAACCTGCTATTTACTATGTGCTGGTGTGCTTTACATCACTAGGAGGAGTCTCGAAAACCTTAATGTGCTGTACTTGTGCGTTCCTGTACCTGCTAAGTATGTTGATGGGTCAAAATAGTCTAAGTTGCAAAGTGTTGAACTAACTGACGCCTGCTCTCACATGCATCAGTCACTAATGTGAGTAATCCTACTGCTGTACACGGAGCAGCAATGCTGCTATTCTCCTGTTTTTTGCAACTGCTTCATGTGCGACAAGTTCTTTGCAAGAGAGAGAATTCGACAATTCTAAAAGACTATGTAAAAACAAGCGTACATACAGTATCCTCAAAATCCTAACGCCGTTTAAAAAGTCTCACTTGTATGTCCTGGTGTGCTTCACATCACAGTGCGAGCCTGTAAGCTGGCTTAGGAGAAATTCGCAGTTCATCACACCTACAATACGCCAAGGCAGAAGTTTGAAACTCAACATGTGCGGATTTGTAGCGTGCTTGTATGTGCTAGGTGCTCATGGTCAATCATTATGCAAACAACAGGTCGGTCCCTTCCCGCTTGCGCAGCTCAGTTTACCAAGTGCCATGCACAATCAGAATCGGTAAAAGTACATTACCTAACTGAGTCAACACGAGAGAACTATGCTGCCATTGCTCTGCTTTTCCCTTGGCCTCAAGCATACCTGACATTGCTTATAAGTATTGTGAATGAGGGAGGAATCCACTAATTCTACACCAACTACTTACCACAATGTACATTGACGTATCTGCAATACTCCTAACCCGCACTTCGTTATGTGCTGCGTGTGTGAGCCTGTAACAGATAGGAGATCATGTCGAATATACTACAGAACCTAATAGGGAGAAGAAGTTCCAAACGCTCATAATGCTGGGACTTGTGGTTTCTGGTACTTGCTAAGTGCTGATGGGTCCAAAATCATCTAAGCGTTAGCCATCTGAAAAATAAAAAACCATGTCCTTATCTTCTGCTTGGCTCAACAGCATCAGTCACATTGAGTAATTACCTACGTCGTACACGGAGATAAGTGCTCAATTCACCTACTTTCTCAATGACTCATGTTGCTACAGTCTTTTGAAGAGACTGAAGGAATCCACAACTTCTACAGAGACTACGTAAAACAAGCCGTACATCAACGAATTCTCAACATCCCAACCTCCTACTTGCTAGGTGTGTGTCACATCATAGAACGACTTATTAACACCTCAGGGGATTCCATTTGTCAGGACTACAGTACCAGGCAGAAGAAGTTCCACAACCTCATACTGTGCAGAAGAGGATTTCCATATTCTACAAGACTACTTATCACAAGCCTACATGACGATATCCTAACATCCTGACCTACAGGTATTGCTAGTGTTGGGGCTTCACATCACTAGCACTGAGCCTGTAACGGCATAGAGATTTATGTCGCCATCAATAAAGAATCAAGGAGAAGTCTCAAGACCTTCCACTTGTGCTGGACTTGTTGTTTCCTGATATGTTCTAAGTGCTCAGGTCAAACTGCATTTAGCGTTGCCATACTGGAAAACCATGTCCTCACTTGCTGCTTGGCTCAACATTCATCAGTCACATGGTCAAGCATCAGTCACTATAGTAATTACTACAACCGGTAAAACAAGTCGTACATACCGAATTCTTCAACACTCTGACCCGCTACTTGCTATGTGCTGGTGTGATTTACATCATAGAACGAGCCTGTCAGGTTTAGGAAATTCATATCATTAATTTATTTCACGGATCACCTAGCTGGATTCTCATTGGTTAAAGAATTGAGGTGATTTTTTATCACGTACCTGAACAACAAGTAAAGTCTAATAAAATTTTTTGTTGTTGTAATATAATATTAAAATTAATCTTATATTTTTCGGTGATATGCAGGTTATCAACGAATTTGAAGACGGTAAAACTTTTCATCAATGCGCTTCGTCAGTTGATGAGTTTTACCGTCTAAAAATTCGGTGATACCTGCATCACCGAAAAATAATAAGAATTCATTTCTTATGTCTACATCATACCTACAGACCCAGGAGAAGTCTCTAAACCTCATACTGTGCTGGACTTGTGGTTTCCTGGTACCTGCTATGCTGCAATGAGTCAAATCATTTGTCTAGCCTGTGATAAACCATGTTCTCCCTTCAGCTCACCATGCATCAATCTCAAAGACAATCGTCAGTACATGGTAAAACACATACTGCGTCAATAGGAAGTCTATTACAACAAGCCATTACATGCTGATATTTCTCAGCATCCTAACCTGCTACTTACTATTGCTGTGTGTGCTTTACATCACTAGCACTAGCCTGTAAGGCATAGGAGATTCCTGTTCATCATACTACAGACCCGAGGAGGAAGTCTCTAAACATCCCACTGTGCGGACTTGTGGTTTCCTGGTACGTGCTAATGCTGATGGGTCAAAAATCATTAGAGGTTGCCCGTACTGGAAACATGTCCTACTTGCCGCTTGGCTCACAACGCATAGTCACCAAGTGTAGAACTTACTCTCTGCTGTACCAGGAACACATGCTGATTTTCCTACTTTCTCAATGCCTCTATGTTGCTACAGTCCTTTGCAGAGAGTAATTCCACTAATTCTACAAAATGACTATCACAAGCCGACATGATGATATCCACAACACCTGACCCGCACGTACTTTTCTATGTGTTGGAGTGCTTCACATCACTAGAATGAGCCTGTAACGGCATAGGAGATTTCTGTCCATCATACTACAGACCCAAGGAGGAAGTCTGAAGACTTCCAATGTGCGATCTTGTTTACCTGGTATGTCTAAGTGCTCATTGGTCAAAACTCATTAGCTTAAGCCATACTGGAAAACCATGTCTCACTTGCTGCTTGCTAAACATCATACGTCACCAATGTCATGCATCATCACTATATATAATTTTACTACAACCGTAAAAAGTCGGACATACCGAAATTCTTGTCAACATCCTGACCGCTACTTGCTATGTGCTGTGTGTTTACATCGAAGCTAGAAGCGCTGTAACGGTTTAGGAAATTCATATCATTTAATTTATTTACGTGATCACCTAGCTGGATCTCATTGGTTAAAGAATTGAGGTGATTTTTTGATCACGTACCTGAACAACAAGTAAGTCTAATAAACCATTATTTGTTGTTGTATATATAAAATTCAAATGATATAATTATATTTTTCGGGGTGATTGCGTTATCACCGAATTTTTAGACGGTAAAACTTTCTCAATTGCCTTCGCATTATGAGTTTTACGTCTAAAATTCGTGATACCTGCATCACCCGAAAAAATATAAGATTCATTTCTTATGTCATCATACTACAGACCCCAGGAGGAAGTCTCTAAACCTCATACTGTGCTGGACTGTGGTTCCTCGTGTACGCTTAAGTGACTAATGAGTCAAAATCATTTGTCTAGCCACCTGACCCGCTACTTGCTATGTACTGGTGTGTTTCACATCACTAGTGCGAGTCTGTAATGGCATAGGAGATTCCTGTTCATCATACCTACAGACCTGAGGAGGAAGTCTCTAAACATCCCACTGTGCTGGAATCGTGGTTTCCTGGTACCTGCTAAGTGCTGATGGGTCAAAATCATTAGCGTTAGCCCACACATCAGTCACCTTGGTGAGTAACTTACCTCCTGCTGTACACGGGAGCATAATGCTGGTATTCTCCTGCTTTCTCAATGCTTCATGTTGGTACAAGTCTTTTGCAGAGACTGAAGTAATTCCACAATTTCTACACAGACTACATAAAACAAGCCATACATGCCATTATTCTCAACATCCTAACCCACTACTTGCTATGTGCTGGTGTGCTTTACATCACCAGAACGAGCCTGTAACGGCATAGGAGATTCCAGTCCATCATTCCTAAAGACCCAATATACATTTTTTCAACTCATTACAATACAAAGCATGCACAAATGATAGCACTTCGGTCACAGCTTGGTGAATTCACTCCCATTAATTAACTCATACCTCAGAGGAAATTCACATCCCACACACACATGCACACTATAGTTCATACTGTAAAGCGGGAAATATTCGTTTGGGTTTTATTTTGCTATATTCCCGATTATGTCAACCATCGCGAAAATAAAGTCATCGCGAAGTGCTGTTCAATGTATTTGGGTATATGATTCTAGCTTAGAATATTTACTATCCGCGAAAATTAAACCACTGCAAAATGCTAAAAGATAAAAATCACGAAATTTTAGCCCCATGAAATTAAAGCTCTGTACAGTACCTTGTTTCCTGAAGGGAACTCTTGGCTTCCTGATGCCCTGTTACTTCTTGAGGAACGCAATCATATTCATATCCACTGGGCCATTCTGGAAAACCATATCCTCCTGGCAACACATGAAAATCTGAGAACAAAACTTTTTAACTTTTAAAACTGGCTTGAAATAAATAAAATCATTACCTACCTCTTCTTCATTCTCACTTTCACTTCCTTGTCATAACACGTCAAAAGATGACAATGTTAACTGATATATAAACTATCCCTTTATCCACTGTCAGCCCACTTCCCCCTTACCTAGACCAGTTCACAATGCTGCTGTATCTCCCCGTTCTTGCTGTGCCCTTATCAGAATAACAAGAGGCCCATGGGCCACATC
>CAJDSM010098009.1:0-11251 GCA_903981925.1 Ostrea lurida
GAAAGTCGGAGAATTTTAGTAGCCCCGTTATACTTCAAACCAAACAGAACCACAGATTATGTTCCGATAACTTCTCAAATCTCAGTTTAGGAGGAGGGACCCAAATTATTTAAGACAGCATGGGTATGGAGGTGCACGACACGCTATGTCAGCGTTTCTTCAATCTCCCCTCCCCGTGGAAGTCTTTAAAAAACAACACGTCAAGCACCAGAAAAAACGATATGATATAGTCCCCTATACACTAACATATACATAAACTTATGCTATAATTAAAAAAATACACCATGTTGCTATATGGCCAAGTTTTCTGATATAAGTACATTAGCGAATTTAAAATAATATTAGATTTAAATCATAGGTCGTGTGCCACGTGTCGAATAAATTCGTGTTATTTCTTTATAAACAAATATCGCAAGCCTTGAAATACATGGAAACCATTTCAGGTTTTCTTGATACTAAAAGATCTCCAGCGTGAATCAAAAGCACTGAACCATTCTTGATCAAATGTGAGAAGTTTATTAATGGAATCTTTGATACATATGGTAATAAACCTAGGCCTAATCCCAATGTCCCACATATACATATGTATTATACACGTATAAGCCAAGCATACATGTACATAATGAAGACAGAGAAGCTTACTTTGTCAAGCTTTTACTCTGGTCTATTGGCAGACATATATGAAAAACAAATAATTTGAAACAAATAAAGAATCGATATTTTGAATTCAAAACCATTCAGACTGACTTCAAGAAATTTTATATTGAGGCGACATTGGTCCTTGAAATTTTAAGTTTAGTATGCATGCAAAGTCGCCGTTGGCCTGTCAGGTACAGAAATTTCTATGCAGCATACTTCATTCATAGAACTAGAAATGACTAAACATGAACCACAAGCTCAACTGTAAATTTGGATTTGAACGTCACTTGCATTATCTCTCTCAGTAATGAATGTAATCAAATGCTTCGAAGCCCCCCCCCCCATTTTCCCCTACTTTTGCATCACGAAGTCGAATAATTTCCGAATTGGTGTATAAATTCTGTTAAAAACCAGCTAGGCTCTATTTTCTAAAAGGAAAACGCTGCTGCTGCCGTAGAGAGAAGAGAGAGAGGAGAGAGAGAGAGTAGAGGAGAGAGAGAGAGAGAGAGAGAGAGAGAGAGAGAGAGAGAGAGAGAGAGAGAGAGAGAGAGAGAGAGAGAGGACTTATCAAGATTTTTGTATGGAATATATAAGTGTGTAATTCTATTAATAGAAGAATTAAACATTTAATGACCGTAAACAAAACGTTCCGCCCTTTCTGTGACCGAGATCTTCCGTCAATTGCGGTATCGGCGATTCTGCCACTTGCTGAAGGAATTTCTGTGTCATTTTGCACGACGGAGGTTAATGCAGTACATGTATGGTTGATCTTAAGGATCTCCAGTGTCGTGGCCATTCTTGAGTAATTTTAATCTGCTAGACAAAGAAGATTTTTACTTCAAAGTATCGTAATTCTAATGTAAATTTGCAAGAGTTATATGTCTTAGTATGCACTCTTCATACATAGAAGATAATGAAGAACTCATAACCATGGTGAAGATAAAAAAATCGTGAATGAGATAATCCCGAGCTACGACGGGCGATCTATAAGTGAAAAACAATCAAAAGAGATCTAAACCAATGACAGCGCTACGACTGTTATGTTTACCTTACGCTCCTATGCACGAAGGTTGTAAAGGTTCAACATGCTTTATGCGAAAAAGATGGCACCTTACAAGCAATTGGTTTTTTCATCACAGCCAGACATAGGGGCTCGTGACGACTTGGCCCTTCATATTCTATATTTACATTATAAAGAATAGCGTGTAGATTTTAAAACAAAAAGTTCGTCGACGAGCCCTTGTGAGCACCTGTTCACCAAACTACGATAGAGTACTATACGATCGGCCTACAGAATCAGTCGGTAATATTTTTTTTTTACACCTGTACTAAATTACATAAGCAAAATTAAATGAACGGATTCTTTTCAAAGGAATTAAATGAGCGACATGCTTGATTTTTAGATTTTTGTGCATCTTTATTATGATTGTTACAGTGTTCATTTAACTCCACATGCACCCTATCCGTCCAGGACGTATTCTAGACTAGCACTAAGTACAGTATCTTACATTAATGACAGGCGAAGTAAATGGAAGTGAACGTGAAATAACATAATGTATTAAGGTATGAAATATCATAAATATATTAGACTTTCTTTTATGAAGGCGATTTGCAAAATAAGTAGATATTACATGTAATTATAAAATCCATGTATAAACTAATGACACGGTTTATAGCATAAACTTTGAAAAGAGAATATAGCGATCTGATTTTTCATCTCAGAGTACATATAATATACACATGTTGCAGTACGTTCAAGTCAAAAATGCGCTGTAAAATGCTATTTCTGTGTATGGTTTAATAAGATGATTAAGCTTTGATTGATATGTATTTGACGATAATTCTCGAAGCAATAACTGGGAAGAAGGCCGCCGTATTACTGTATTGGGGAGATTAGCTGTACAGATCTACAGAGGATGCTCATCATATGACAAGCCATTGCATTGGCATTTGATTAATAGTGTAGATCTATGAATAGCATTTGTTTGGGGGATCGCTCTTTAGTATAACATGCCTCCAATTGTTGAAAAATGTTACCCAAGTTATCAGGGAAAACGGCATTCCAGTACCTATGACACAGGAGACCAATTAAAGGGGAAAGCATGCACATATAAAAAGATTAGTTCAGCTGTGTAAACATATCTTAGATGATAAAGCACGTAAACACTTGTCTTTGTTTGTAAAAGTACTATTTATACTTGTCTTTTAAATGAACTAGGGTTTACTTCAACATCTGGGAATCCTACTTATACTCCTAGCAATCTGGACTAAAGATGAAATTCTTCAAAATCACCTTTCCTGTTTTGAATACTTCAATATTCCGAAGAATCAGGATCAATTTGAATTACCCTACCTTTACTGGATTCCAAATTGCATAAGAATCCTACAACAAGATACATCGTGGTTCCACGATACGCGTAAATGCAACTATTTTTTATGTTATTAAGGTCTGATAAATGATTATGCTTGACTTAATATGTATTTGATAGATAATTCTCGAAGCATAAATCTGGAAAGATCGCACGGCCGTCGATTATCTATGTAATTGGGGAGTTTGAGCTCTGAACAGCTCTACAGAGGATGCTCATCATATCATCAGCCATTGCTTTTGATTAATTGTGTAGATGAATGGCATTTTGTGGTTTGGGGATCCTCTTTAAGTATAGCATGCTCCAATTGTAAACATGTTACCCCAGTATCATCAGGGAAAGGCACGTACCTATGCGCAGCAGGAGATCAATTAAAAGCATGCACATGCAGAAGGCGTAGGACTGGATTTGAAAATGGGGGGGGGGGGTCAAACTTCAAAATTTTGTGTCAAGCAAAAAAAAAAAAGAAAAAGGTCATTCGAACACTGGGAAGGCAACTCTTAAATTTCACAGAAAGGGGGGGGGGGGCTTTAAAATGAACTTACTAAATTATGTTGAATTATTATGCAGAAATAAAGTTACTTGACAAAAAAAGTTAGGGCGGGGGGGGGGGATGGCACTTGCCGTCCACCCCTCCTCCTCCTGACCCCATGCGTTAAAAAAAGATTAGTTCAACTGTTTGTAAGTTCTGCAAAGGGAGGTAATTAATTTTTTGCAGCTAATATTATGTAAATTTATTTTTTTCCCATTCTCAAAATTCACACGCAAAAAAAATTAAATTCTTATTGTATATTTCATACATATACTATTACTATTATGTTAAAATTTGAACGAAAATCTGGGGTTATTATTTTTTTTATTTTCATTTTTGTCATATATATGAATTGCATTTTTTAAAAATATTCATATATTTTTTTTTTAGATTTATGTTTTATTTGGTTTTGATGGGTTTTTTATTTGAATAATATTATTGTTATGTTTTTACAATTTCTTTATTTTTTTTGTAATTAAATTGTTTTTGTTATGTTCTTCATGCAACATCATGTGCACTGACATTAGAAGTACAAAATCACAGAAATATGGGCTATTTTGTTATTGTCTTTGATGTTAAATTATATATTGATTATATCAAGTAACCTGCTAGTTTTTGAATTTTGGGGGGGGGGAACTTGGATGACCCTCCAGCCTCCTTAAATCTAACGGAATATCATCGATGTCGGACATTGACTATCCATTCCGTGTAATTATGAACTTTTAAGAGAATCTATTCACAAACTTCAAACAGCTGCTTCAGTACTATGCACCTATGATGTTCATGAAACACCACGTGATCGATTGCTCATTAGTGACGATTTATGAAGCGGAAGCTAATTTGAATATGTGCAGATAAAGTACATGTTTGTATCAATTATTATGAAACAAAATAATAGCAGAAACGTGTTTTATTAAGGCAAATCTTTATGATTTCATTACAATAAAAATTATGATTAAAAACCCTTTAAAGGGACTGACTCACGATTGCTCTCTAAAATTTTGTTTTTCACTTTTTATTATCTTAATATCTTGTCTGATGTGTATAAAATTCAAATTTGTGACAGTGCTGCATCAAAATGCATTACTTATTTTGTTTGTAAATATCATCACTCGTTACAACGCTATAGTTGGGGTGGCGGTTCTTCTGCGGAAATCGGGCTATGCCTTTGCAAATTATAATTTCCTGCCAATCCTGGGCTAACACGTAAATACATATGAAAATGTTCATATTTACTCTACTAAGTCTTGTTGGTCTTTTTCCTGCTGCGGAACCGTGGTGCAATGTTGCGCGTAACCGCCATCTCAAATGAAGCGTTGTATCCAGTGATAAAAAGACTCGAGTCTTTGTTTACATAACAAAGAGTTACTGCTAAAATATCGCTCTAATCCTTGCATTCAAAATGTCCAAAATTTGAATTTAGACTTGAAATGAGTTATGTCTTCAATGTTTAACACGAAAAATTTTACATCTTTTGATCAAAAATCGTGGGTCAGTCCTTCTAAAGTTGAAGTCGGTAGAAACAAAATTACTGATATCTTCTAGTTAATGTTAATGTGTACATGTACGAGTTCATGGCAAGTCAACTGTGAAAGTTAAATTATCTTTGCACAATGGTGTCCTGTATACATTAGTCTTCATATAACAGAAATTGATCAGCATTTATACTAGTTTATGAGATTGTTTTCATACAACAAAAATCCAAGAATCCTGGTAAATACTAGTACAATATTATTCTATTCCAAGAATTTCAAGTTACAATTGAATACAAATTTGAAATTAAAATGCTACATCAGAACTAGATGTGTCGGTGCGACACGAATGCCCCCGCCTACAGTGAAGTCTAATGAAGGAAATTCGTAGGGGTGAAATTGAAAGTTTTCAAATGCATGAACTGTGACGTATCCATATACCAAATTTGAGTTGAATGTGTGCAACCGTTGCACAGGTTAATGAACAGAAATGAAAATTTTCTAAGTTCAAGAGGGCTAACTCTGTCAAAAATCATCGGACCATTACCAAATTCAAACTTGACCTGCATATTCCTGAAACTTATCCATATACCAAATGTGAGTTGAATTTGTGCAACCGTTGCAGAGATAATGAACGGAAATGAAAAATTTCTGATTTTTTTCTAAGTTCAAGAGGCTTATCTGTCAAAAATCATCGGACATGACCAACTTTGCCTTGACCTGCATAATCTTGTGATGTATCCATATTCAAATGTGAGTTGAATATGTTGACCGTTGCAGAGATATGAACGGAAACCAAATGATGACGGAATGATGGAATGACAGAACAGGGTAACACTATATGCCCCAGCATTTTATGGCGGGCATAAAAAAGGACGAATGTAAACTCAGTCACTCGGGAAGTATAAATTACTCCGGGTAGGCCTGTATATTGTTAAAAATGACAAAAATTCCTGGATTCCTTGGAGTATCGACGGCGGAGTCATACAGGATGTGTTGGGATCCTGGTTTATTGGGCGGCACTTTCATGCCCTGCTTTGACTGACAGAACTCCCCAGTCAACACACGGCACTGATACATTCTTTTGTTATTGTTGATGTCCCTCGGGCTGTAAGTATCTCGGGCAGAATAATTTGCATTGACAGCAAAATACACTCCATCTCCATGCACCACAGCTAAAACAAAGATTGATTGATTGATTGATTATTTGTTTTTTCATCCCGTCGAGAATATTTCACTCATATTGAGACATCACCATTGCCGGTGAAAGGCTGCAAATTTAGACCTATGCTTAGCACTCATGGCTTTTAGCAGTGAGGGTTCTTTTGCGTACCACACATGCTGCGACACGGGACCTCCGTTTTTAAGGTCATATCCGAAAGACCCCTGATTCTCACTTCTAAATGCCGAGCTCTTGGCGAAGGAGCAATCACTACCTATTTTCACGTCTAAGGTTTGATGCGGCCAAGTGCCAACACGGGGCTCAAACGCACGACCTCCCGATCAAGAGGCAAGAGCTCTACCACTGAGCCACCGCGTCCGATATGCTAAAGCTAAAACAAAGAAAAGCAAATTTCATAAGTTTCTTTTTCAACATCAAGCTAAGAACCCTAGATCCAAGTCACTTTGAATCTGTATATATAAAAACCAAATCATTTTTTCCCAAGCTTTTATATCAGATTAAAGTCCTAAAACTAAAATTTGAATTTGACAAAGTACCAATTTTTCCACAGTAACTCCTGTTAAATCCATAAGTATTAATACTGGCCACAGCATCACTCCCTGTCCCATGCCACAACATCTTCTCATTTGTTGTACCAGTAGGATTTTGTTTCTCCATCAATTTGAACTTAGCTTCATATTGTTGTAAGAGCATCCTATTTTGTATTCTTTCAATCTAAAAAGAATCAAAGATTTATTCAGCAACAAATGTTTACCACAGTCCTTTTTCCAAGACTGTCACTCAACTGGTCCAATATTCATGTAGGTAAAGAAAAAAGATTTATTTAGCAATAACAATGCAACAAATGTTTACCACAGCCCTTTTTCCAAGACTGTCATTCAACTGGTCAAATATTCATGTAGGTAAAGAAAAAAGTACTGTTCACAAACAAGAACAAGGCCAGTGTGGCATATGCCCACATATTCCTACTAAATGATAGTATGACTTTGACCTTACAAAACAACAGACATCTCTAAATATTGAAGGAAAATAATTGAATCCTCCTGTCCTGACAATATGCAAATCTGCAAATGGCAAGGAAGCATTGTCCAAAGTTTCAAGTCAATACGATAAGCGATTTAGGAGAAGATATCACGAGATTTTATGACAGATACACGGACAGATGGACAGGCGGACAGAAAGTACAAAAACAATATGTCTCCCCCTGGAAGAGGGGAGACATAATTTACCCTACTACAAGCATGCCTGCTCGCCAACCTATCCACCAGCCCATCATTCCCAAAACTATAAGCTGGATTGAGATTGTGCAACCCAGCCAATAAATTCACTTTTAACTTCCTTCTTCAAAGATTGGTCATTTTTTGACCTTTGATCTCTCTTTGATCCCCATTGTTGAGGTTGCATGATATTACATGACAAAGCTGGATGTAGGCTAAATGTAATGGAATATATTTCATCAAGACCCAGCGAGCTCACTCCACAATTTATAATGCCAACATAAGGGAAAATAACAGAAAATTTACTGACTGTTATTCCTAGGAATTTTTCTCAGATTTTTGAAGTACCATGCCTGAAAATCAGTCACCTGATCCCACCTCTGTTGTATCCAAGGGACTGTGTTTGCCCAACTCTTGTTTTGAATTATATTTGGGACTTACGAGATTGATCACTTTTCATTATCTTCACCTTTTCACAGAATTGTGTATCTCTGTGTCAAATTTCATCAGAATATAATTAAATTCGTAGAAGAAATGCATTTTGTATAAAGACACACGGGTAACTTACCAATGCATTAAGCTCTATTTATTTTTCACAATATGCAATTCCATTGAACAAATATTCCACAATGACCTTATTAGAATAGGTCCTTGTTGTGTAACGGGTAGCCGTGTGTGGGTCGGCTAAGCTATGGAATATGTCGTCGAGACATTCAGTTCAGGCCAGGCATTTCACAAAACACGTGCTGACGTTTTTATAACGTTTATTGAAACTAATTCATAGACTACAGGCTCACGGCGGGTGTGACCGGTCAGCAGAGGATGCTTACTCCTCCATGGCACCTGATCCTGCCTTCGCTTTCGTCGAAGGTCCGTGTTGCCCTACACTCGATTTTGTATGTGTTTTTGGACTATGATTATGTTTCATACTTTGTTACTTCGCCAATTTATATAGAACCATACATGCTCCGGAATATAATATCCGGATTACACAGAACAACATTATAAGTTCCGGAATACACCACAGTCCTCACTACCCTTTGCTTGTCATTAGGTATTATTAAATGGGGCAGTCCTTTGAATAAAATCACAAAAATGGAGCCCCTGTGTCACAGCTGGTGTGGCATATAAAAGATCCCCACTCACTCAAATGCTATAAGCATTGAGCATAAGCCAAAAAATTTCAGTCATTTACTAGAAATGATGACATCTCCATGAATGAAATAATTTTGCGTGTGACACTGATTAAACTTGTGGCCCTAGTTCATCACTAAAGCTTTGGTTTTTGTCTCTGTCTCACACTCAACTGAGTGCCACTATGTCCGTTGTATGAAGATACACCCTTAAGAATATATTCAGTTTTGTTTGTTCAGAATGCCATTGTTCTAAAAAGTTTCATCTTGAACGTAAAATCTTTTTTTTGAAAAGGGACATTGCCGTACTTTATCCTACCTTAATTATTGTGTATGAAGATCTGTTTTCATAACAAAGTTGAGGGAAACTTTTCTGAATTCTTTACTAGATCTTACCTTTACTATACTGTATGCTGACCCTGTTTCCGCAATAAAGTTTTGGGCAACTTTTTTATATTCTTCACATCTAGTAACTAAAGTAGCCACGGCTACATTGTCTTTGGCATCCATTGCTGACCAGGTGACTGGCGGCTCAAACGCAGACTCTACAATACAAGAATCAGAATCTTCACAATAAGACATTATTGGTTGATCAGAATACGACATTTGTTGATATTGGTTGATCAGAATACAACATTTGTTTGTATTGGTTGATTACAATACAATATTTTTTTTGTATTGGTTGTTTGTTTGTATTGGTTGATTAGAATATAACATTTTTTTGTGTCGGTTGATCAGAATACGACATTTTTTTTGGTATTCATTGACCAGAAAACGACATTTTTTTTGGTAATAGTTGATCAGAATAAAACGTTATACAATAATTGCTGTCAGTAAATCCTAATATTTACCTGGAGGGTCATGTGGAGGTGAATATTAGGAATTATTGACTTCAACTTCGTTGGATGTAAAGGCAAAGATAACGAACGGTGATCAATCTCGTAAGTCCCAAATAGAATACAAAAACAAGAGTTGGGCAAACACTGAAGTATTCAATCATATGCTAATTATATTAGTTGTATGATCAGCATATTAACTGCAGTTAAGATGTTAATAAATATGGTAACAGGCATGTCAGCTCCGTTGTAAGAAAAATGCTTTTCATCATAATAAATGACTCTCGTCTTTATTTCAACAGGGTCGTTTGGGCATAAATGAAGCATATTTCATTAATTTTCACAATGAAGATTTATTAGAAATTTTTGGTTGATGCCCCAGATACCTACTCCATTCAAAGCTTGATTACTTACTGTCAATTTTATTTTTCCTTATCACTTTAACAACATCCATCTTATCGTCTTCTGGATATTTTTCATAGGTTGTTAAATCTACTATATATCTCTTTCCGTCTTTGTCAGAAAAGGAAACTTTTGATTCTTGATTCCGCAAGGCCTTCTCCAGTTTCATGTTGATTTCGGGGGGATATTTCTCCAACTCCTGCCCTTTTGGTGTGATGTCGATGAAGCACCACTCCACCATGTCGGCCATGATTTCTGCCGCCTGCTTCTCTTGTCGAGCTGCGTCTGCTTTCCGTATTACCTCATGGACCTTGTCTGCGGCATTCATTACATCCTCCATCAATCCATGGATGACTATTCTGCCGATTCGAGGCTCAACAGTCACATCCACATCATGAGTTTTCTTTAGCTGTTTGATTTTATTTTCCTACAAAAAGTAAAAAATATAAAATCATAGTACCCTTAGATATTCTTTGAAAAAATAAGCAAACTATATTACTTGGGGTTTTTTTGGGAGAAGATAACAGATGATGAAGAATTTAATTTGCACTATTATTTATACCTGAGTTCTGAGTTATCTCTCTTTGAAGAAAGCAAACGCAATGTACATAATACATATACATACTACAAAAACAACTTAGCTGTAATAATATTTTCATCATCATCAAATAATTCTGAAGGGGTTGAATGATCTGTGCATTTCCTGTAATTTTAAAACTCTTCTTATTATCATTGGAAGTCATTAATGTTGGAGATAGAAAAAAATTGTGATGTACATTGCGTAATTATAATAGATACTAACAAGATGTGTTTGTGAAACGCTGATGCCCCGGATTCCACATGCCAGTGAAAGGGGCTTGCCAAAAGGATTATGCGTGAAATATGAAAAAAAACTTCATTACATTCAAGATTATGCGCAAATGTTTTTGAAAAAGTAGGTCAAACTTCAAGGTCAAGGTCAGGGGTCAAAAATTTGGTACGGTAAAAAGGGCTTGTCATAAGGAACACACATGTGTTATTGAAAGCCCATCACTTGCCATCTACAAATTATGGCCAATGTTAAGTTTTTGAAAAGTAGGTCAAACTTCAAGGTCAGGAGGTCAAAAATGTTGGTACCAGTAGAAAGGGTTGTCATAAGGAACACACATGTGAAATATGAAAGTCCCACATGCCATCACTTCAAAATTATGGCCATTTAAAGTTTTTTGTGGACAAACAGACAGACCAAAACTATTCCCTGAATCGAAGGCTAAAAATATTCAACGTACCTGGCTTGAAGAAAACTGTTAAATTATAGATTCAATAAAGACTTTGCTTCTGAAAAGTGAGTCGATGCCACCATCAATGGTTTGAATGGCTTTCTTGATCTGTTCAAGTGTTTTGCCATAAATCACTAAAGTTACGGAACGTGTGTCCTCTACGATGCGTGGATTTCTGCGTGCATTATCCAAAATGTCGCTCTTTCCTT
>CAJDSM010098011.1:0-15772 GCA_903981925.1 Ostrea lurida
AAGAGTACAAAAATGGGGGAGGGTCTACTATGTTAAAAGATACATCCTCATAGAATCTATTCTCCACGAGGCGTAGTTAAACATCGATCGATCCGTTCTACCTATCGATAGTTCGCGGTATCCAGAATTTTTAATTATCATAAATAAACATCGACAAACTCCTCTTAATGCCTTAGTTTATCATCTTTATTAAGTCAGTAGCAGTATGGGGCCACGGACCGAGAGAGATACAGACGAGATGGTGCATGCTATCCATCGCAAGAGATTTTCAAGCCTAGCGGCTGTCCAACGCGAAATCTCCTACAATCCCCTTTTGAGTCACAGTATTGTAATGTACACCATCACTTTTCCATAGTATTCTTTAATCCTCCTTTTGTTTTTTAGAGTTGTGAGCCATCCTGAATAAATTGTGGTTGTTAACTTCAAATACGGTGTTTATTCTTCCTTCTTATTTTCTTCCTTTCTATCTTTGTGACAAGGAACCGCTCGACTTCGTTAACATGACTATAATATTCTAAGTAGGGAAAACATAAAGAGTCTCCTACCATTTACACGATAGCTAGAGAAGAATAAGCCCACAGCAACTGATCGAGATGTGTCTCTCTAAATTTGAGTAGCATCAAGTACTTCTCATCGCCGCCGTAGCATTGTCAGCCTCCATACTAGTCGAAACCCCCCTGTTAAACGCGCTCACTGGCCCTACGTCAACCCCGAAAGTCTTCTCGAACGTATAAAAACATAACCGGGTAGTGATTGCCCTTTTACTGCCACAGAGCGAGTCGTACCTATTCATAAAGTGAGAATTACGGGTCTTTCGGCATTAGTAAACCTTAAATAGAGGGAGTCCGGCGAGGAACACAGTAGCGGCAAGAGGATTCCGTTATACCGAGGGGATGGTCACCGTAAACAAGCAAAAGCCGACGAATGCTAAACATCACTAGATGTTGTTCTTTACCACAAGTCAAAGGCTCAAAGGTTGCGCCCTTCACGCCAATGGGCGATGTATGGCACTAACGTATGTTGATGTAAACCAGACAATGAAACAAACAGCGTACATTCAATATTTCCCAACAGAACGCCAAAATGAGCAGCTTACAATATATCACTCCAGTCTTAATACCATAGAAACATGCTAAAATACAAGTGACAAAGGCATAATTCAGAATTCCAAGATTTGTCATAATAGGCCAGTGTATTTCGATTTCACTTGGATAGTATTATGAATAACCGAATGTAATACATCTGAGATTGAAAGAGATATCAAAACACACATTGATCACTATCCCGTCACACGCGACGCTCATATTGCGATCCCTCCCCGCTGCTCATGCTAAACTTCTCATTTACAAAAATCATCACAAAATCCAACCAAAGAAGATTACCACATGCTTGAATAAGCTAATTCGGTCTGTGTCATATCTCGTCTTCACCTGCATTCTCCTATAAGAACCAGGAAATATATCACATTCATAAACGTTACATACATTAAGATAACACAGAGTCACACAGAATAATGATACAATAACACATAATTAATCAGAAGAATCATTCATTACAATGTTTTGTCGATCATGAAATGTTCGATTAACAACAGATATTATTCGTAAGTTATATATAGTGTTTTTACATAACAGCTCGGGTAGACTGATCAAACAAGAACCAAAGAAGAATTTCCAACACCATGTAATAACTGTTTTACGTTGAGACGAGTGCTAAGGATAAAGTTCAAATGAGATGCATAGCTATCCGGAATGGGAATCTTACCGGAATTGTTATTCTGTAAGCAATCAAAGATAGTATGCGGGCAATACGGACTACACTGACTGCATCAATCTACTTATCTTTGACGAACATTATCTTTTATTCTTGAGAGTATTATCAAATCAATATAGTATGCATTTCCTCGGTTCCTCCCAATGTTAAATCCCCATACAAGAAGGAATGAAGATGCACACATATCAAGATGTAACCGGAATATGATGGGGAGATCCAGTTTAACCACGAATTATCTGGACGTGAATATGATACGCAAGCTATACAACCCACTTGCTACATGTCACAATATATATGAGTCGTGAGCGAAAGAACATATCTCTCGTGCCTCATCATGAATGGGTAGATGCAACGTTATACCACTAATCATCTGCATGTATGAATAAAATCATGAAGTCCAACTAAATACGACATTGAGATTCACACAAGGACCTATCTTGTCCACCTAGGTTACGGTCAAATTCTACACTTGAGAATACTTTGGATCACTTAACTTAACAATGGAGCCCATCATACACACCCCTATCTGGTACTAGTAAAGGATCCCATTTTGATGGTCAAAAAACACATTTCATCCATCTTAAAGGGCTGGTCACTAACTTCTGAGTTACTGCCAAAATGAGCATGAGAGTACATCTATCACGCGTGTAAGTTTCGATTTGTCTTCTAAGTGGAACTATCGACAACCCTTCTGTAGAGCGCACAATGCATATCCTCGCTAAGAGAAAGTTGGTACAATACAATATCGGTAATTGTTGAGATAAACAGCATAGATATAATAAAGAAGAAAAAGGTAAATTCTACCGAGGGGGACAATTTAATGTGACAGGGACCAGAGGCGCTACTTTAAAAAAGTTACGAGCTGAATTAAATAATTTAGTAGAGATACTGGAAAAAACGGACTAAAGAACAATCACATTAATTAAAGAAGAGTAAGTAAGGGGGCACTCAACCTCTCAATTTGAACGCTTGCAAAGCTGATGAAGAAAGACAACAAGTTTAAGATTTTGAATAGGTGATGATAACACCAAGCAGAAAATCCGTGAGACGGGAATCTGTACTGCATTCGAGTTATCTTGAGACCACCCGGTATTTAAAGAACGAACTGTAGCCAATCGGAAACCGTCTGATCTATACCACAAAGGACGAACTGCCAGCAGATATATATACTTAACAATTTGGCTATACCACCGAGCCCATTCTTGGGTATTGGAACTTGCGTTATTGAAAAAGCAATATTAACACTAGTTGTCTCTGCCTACATTATAAAAAGAATACTTATCTATTATCGGTGTATTGTTTTGTACTCAACATTCTACGTTTCTCTGAATGCACGGACATTCTGATTCTACTAAAGTATACGCGAGATATATGAGCCCGCTTCCTAATATCCATGGCGAGTACACGATAAACCGTCACGCGTATGATGACGATATAAGGTAACTAATTAAGCCATAATAATTCATTCCTCAACACTGCATATATTGCACCGACTCCGGCAGATAACCATCCCAGGCACCAATCAACCGGTGGCATCTTCCTCAAACACTAAAGAGATACATGTGTATGACTTTCTTGAAATTACCGCTAGCTTATCACCTCTAAATATCCAAGAGTAAAAAACAAGATTCACAACCTGTATTTATCTAGAGGCAGTATCCTTCGTACACCACGTATCTATGTCATAGAAATCAGCCTATGTGGATTCAAAAAAGAAACACATAATACCCAACCATAATTCCATTTCTAACCCCACATGTTATAAGGTTTATATATGTCAGTGGGTCATCGCATTTCGGAAACCAATTTAAACCACATCCATAAAATATAAATAGTAAAGATGCGTTCCCTTCCCTTACAAACAATATTTTCTTAGTAAAATATTTTCAGATCAGAGGGGAATGTAACATATCCAATAGTTAATCAAATCCACCTCACTTTTCTAACTAAGGCCGCAGAAACTACTGATAGTTTTGAGATTGAATCTATCGACCATTATAAACATGAGACTAAATAGTCCATCAATCTGAAAAACAACATAATCTATATTGAAAAGTGATAGCTCACACAAGCTCCTGGAACTGATAGACTTCGGAGAATAGTAATGAATTTTTGAAGTAAAAAATAAGAACAGCATAGTCTTTTATCACTGTTAGTCACACACAATGCAATGTAACTAAATTGAGAGTATTAAGTGAGGACTCGGTCAAGTCATAATGTACATGACTTGGACATCTGCCACACATGTTAAGCATAGTCAAAGAAAAAGATGCTAGAGCAAAGCAAATAGTATCACAGGAGAGAGTACAAATGATATCTCTATAACAGAATACACCTGAGAACTGTGAGCTGAGACCTATCACCACGGATGAGTGGGAAGCATCCAAATCATCCGACATCGGTCTGGTATTGTTCAAATTTCGTAATTTCAACTTATCCAATTACACAGTATACGGAAAGGATGAAGAACACGACCTACATCGAAACATTCGAGCAGATAGATACTAGCAAATGAAGGAAAAGAGACCCACCACAATAGAGAATTCAGTTATACGAGAGCGAATTAATCCACAATTCGCGAGAAAAACTCCTAAAGCTCATCCTAAAAAAGACTATTGATAGACTCATATTCAGTCTTTAAGTACCTCGTTAGGCTTACATCTGCCCACTACGCTGTTATTGTTTACCAATTAAAAGAAATATAAAATCCACGAGCAGGATACTATGACCCAGTCATCTGAAATGAATTTTAAAAAAGCCATCTCAATTCTAACAATTATTAGTGCTTAGGTTATTCACACAATTATCTATACATTGGGATTAAGAAAGCTTAAGGTAAGGTGGAGCTGGGCATGAGAAGCGTGACTATCCACACCATCTATTCGAAACCTTAAACTGATAATGCAAAATTGTGATATAAAAGTAAACAGAAGCGGAGAACATCAACGCACACCATAATATATTGGCAAAAGACTCCTTAATCCAAAACCCCACAATCAAATTTAAAATAAATTATTCACACAGAGCGAGAGTAGGAATTGCACCTATTACAGAATACACCACACAATTTGATTCATCGAGAAAATAATTCATTATATTCTATAATGCAATGAGGCGTTTACAACAATGGGGATAAATTGTGAAATCACTTATCGATAAGCGGTGGAAGATGTCGCATGAGTAGAAGCATATTGTTGCCGTAATACCTAGTTTAATTTATGATCCGCTTGACTGCCAAAAGGACGAAAAATGTCCAGAGGCCTAATTGATGTTATGTCGTATGTTTATCTGCTCCATTTCTGTCTACGAAAACCGTTAACACCACACTGCCAGGAAGACCTGCGAGGCTAATAATTGTGAATTGTAATTAAGTAGTGCAGCAGCTTTGAATTTTCATCATGTACGTATCTTCAGAAAGATGGGGCTACCATTGGCAAAAGTTTTGACACCTCACTGACAAACCTTGAGAAGTTGAACCCTATACTTTTCAAAAACTTTAGCCTTAGAGCTCTAACTTTCGAATTGCGTATATGGAGTATTCTGAGGCTGCTTTGGTATTTGAACACACTAATCACAGTTTTAGATTCTTTTATTTTAAAAACACAACCCTTATCTAGAGTGGGTAAACCAAAAAGTTGTGACTGGGAGCCTGGATCCGCTATATGGACAGCTCTGTGACCTACTTTTCAAAAGCTAACCTAAAAGATATGCTAATAACTACCATATCTAAGATATGGTAAAGTACTTGGCTTTTGGAGGTATATCTAGCATGTATGTTCGCGTTATGACATATAATGACAACGAAAATTCCATGCGATACGCATACAGGTCTTTATGCCATTGAACCTATATTATATACAAAAACCTTTTAAAAGAGGTGATCCGAACTTTGAGATAATCTTGCACGAACTAGGGCATCATATTCCATGTCTAGTCACTTAATGACAAGCACCCTTATTATATGTACCCCGAATCCAAAAAAATGTTTGACCTTAAACCTGAATTTATGACCCTACACATTTAAAAAAACTTTAACATTGGCAACATAACTATTTGAATGGTAGAAGTAGATCCTTCATAGTTCGAGCAGGTACATGATCCTTTTGAACAAAGCCCTTGCCTTGACCTGTCAATACAGGGGTATTCATGTTTCACAAACACATCTTTTTTCTGTTAGTGTGAATGAATGGCCTTTCTTTGTTCAGAGGAGATATGATCTGTTCTATAAAGCCTATTTCCTCCAGTGCACAGATCTACAGCAGTATTGAAGTGTGTATACAATTATTTATTGTAGATCTGTGCAGGATGATAAGGAATCACGTCGCCCGTAGCTTTTGTGCGTCCCTGAGTGGGACCTTGGTAGTTAGCTGAGAAATCCTACAAACCAGTGGTGCGCACAAATTTTGGGTAACAAGCATAGCTGGAGCAATGAAAGCCATCAAGTTAAGTTTATCCTGAGTGAAAACATTCTAAAAAGACAAATGTTTTAAAAACATCACTGAGTGGAGCTTTTGAAGAAAACTTAAAAATGGTGGTACATTTCTCTATGTTCAGTTCGATTGAGATATTAATTCCAAAATAATTGTCTCATGTAATAAGGTTCAGATGGAAATAATATGAAAATCAGAGGAATAAGGAGTATTTGAAGACAAGTGCCTTACTAGTCTACTGGACAACAAGTAAGTAAACAGGTGTAAATTCAGACTGTCAGTGTAAAGGAGTGTCAGACATGTGTAACGTTGTAAATATCGAGTATGGTGGAGAGACTGTTATTTTAGTGTAAGCTGTACATTAGAACAGTAAGTTTAACGATCTGCCATAATCATTAAACTGTCAAAACATATAAAGGAAATATTGCATCTGGTTCATTTAATATAACAGATATAGTAATCTTATCAGATGTTGTCAAAAAGTGTATTGGTTTAGGTCTAGCGCTGTAAGAGACAATAATTTTTATCTTTGCTGAAGAAATGAATACACAGGATTAAAAACACCCACAAATGCTGGTAATTACAATCAGCGTTACCATCCTTCATTACGTCCATGTCCATTCAGTGTAATTACACCAGCATGTTTCCTCTACATACTAAAATCCCATGAAATTATCATAAAGGAATGATTATGAGTTTTTTTAGGAGGACTCTATGGAATTACTGAGGAGAACTTCCACATAAAAGAATGCCGATGGCCCGATCACGCGTGAACTTGCAAAGCGAGAAGGAAAAGGCCCCAAAGATGCCGGCCCTCCCTTCAGAGGACCTCCAACATAACTTGCCAAAATGGGTAAGAACGTTAATTTTTGATACAAGTCATCATCTCTGTAATTTTGTAGAGTGTAGGTTTTTTGTTCTTTCAAAGACATTCCTGCTCAAACGAGGAAAGAACTATTCAATATTTATGTTTATCGAATATCGTACTACTTTACACATCATCATTGTGAATGAATCCAGTACCCACAAAATGTAAACAAACACTTTGAAGATTATAATAAGACAAAGTTCAACTTCAAAGAGTCTCTAGATACCATTATGCTTGACACTGAGCCATAGAATTCTGTTGAAAGTTACAAAGACCCAACTGACATGTATTTTAACAATCATATCAAGTAC
Source organism: Ostrea lurida (assembly GCA_903981925.1). NCBI lineage: Eukaryota > Metazoa > Mollusca > Bivalvia > Ostreida > Ostreidae > Ostrea > Ostrea lurida. Next base: position 7,383 of record CAJDSM010098011.1, read on the forward strand.
CTGTGGATAACTCGAAGGTGTTCTGAAGGCTTGATACGCACATATTTTTAGACATAACATTCCATACTCTGTGGCACATGAATCATTATAAAATACGATAAACATGTCTCAATCACCCTCAAACGAGATACATCCCTCCAAAAGGATTTTTCGGTCACCTGAGTAAAACTCAGGTGACCTATTGCGATTGGTCTTCGTCCGTCGCTCGTGCGTCGTCCGTACGTCCGACGTGCGTTAACAATCTAACATTTTAACTATTCTTCTTTGATAACCACGCACATCCAATTCTTTTCAAATTTGGCATAAAGCATCTCGACAAGGGCACATAAATTGTAAATTTCAGGTCTCTTGGATCCCTGGGCCTTGGGGGGTGGGTGCAAAAACTGCCCAAAAGTGACAAATTTTCAAAAATCTTCTTACTTAACGAAACCGCACATGTCTGAGAGAAACCAAAATGCATAAGTGATGTAGAGCAGGATAGCCTTTACCAAAAATTGTAAATTTGGTGATCCCGGGGTAGGAGGTTCTGACCCCAGGTGGGGCCAAACTTTAACATAAGTGTTTATATATAAAACAATTGAAAAGACTCTATTTTTTAATGCTATTGATATTAATGTGAAACTAAATGATGATGTTTTGAATAAATTAGGAACCTTTATCAAAATTGTAAATTTCATGAATCCTAGGGAGGGGTATTAGATTAGGGTAGGGCAAAATGGTCATGATGAAATGTATAACAATTGAAACATTTTTAACTTCTTTCGAAACCAACCAGTCCAATTCTTTTCAAATGCGCATGAAGCATCTTTGGAGACATAGGGCAACATAAATTGTAAATTCAGGTCTCTTTGGCCCCTGGGCCCTTGGGGGGGGCAAAAACTGCCCAAAAGTGACCAATTTTCAAAAATCTTCTCTTTACAACCGCACATGTCTGAGAGAAACCAAAATGCATGAGTGATGTAGAAGCGGAAGGCCTTACCAAAATTGTAAAATTGTGATCCCACGGGGTAGGGTTCTGACCCCACGGCGGGGCCAGTAACTTGACAGGTCAGTGTTTATATATAAAAACATTTGAAAAAGCATCTTCTTTATATGCTATTGATATTAATGTGAAACTAAATGCATGTTTGAATAATAGGAAGCCTTTTATCAAAATTGGTAAATTCATGATCCTAGGTGTAGGAGGTTTAGTATTAGGGTGGGGCCAAAATGTCATTGATGAAATGTTAACAATTGAACATTTTATACTTATTCTTGAATAACCAACCAGTCCAATTCTTTTCAAATTTAGCATGAAGCATCTTTGGACAAGGGCACATAAATTGTAAATTTCAGGTCTCTTTCACCCTGGGGCCTTGCGTGGGATGGGCAAAAAACTGCCCAAAAGTGACAATATTTCAAAAATCTTCTTCTTTACAACCGCACATGTTGAGAGAAACCAAATGCATAGTGATGTAGAAGCAAGAAGGCCTTTACCAAAATTGTAAATTTGTGATCCCCGGGGTAGGGGTTCTGACCTGGGGGGGGGGCAAACTTGGTACATATTGTTATGTAAAACATTTGAAAAGCATCTTTTCAATGCTATTTGATATTGATGTGAAAGTAAATGATATTTGGAATGAGAAGGAGCCTTTATCATTACATTACCCCTGCAAAAGTTGGGGGGGGGATACTGGAATCGAGTTGTTCTGTCCATCCGTCTGTAACAGAATGGTCCCAGACTTTAGTGTAACCTTTCCACCTAGAGTCACCATATCATGCATATGGTCTACCCATTGAACAAAGTGTTTCTATTGAATTAGGTCAATAGGCAAAGGTCAAGTGCATGGACATCAAAAAGTAGCAATATGGTTCCCGGGTTCCAGAGCATTATCCTTTCTACCCAGAGTCACTATATAATACATATATACTTAGACGAAGATGTTCTTTATTGAATTTTAGGTCAAAAGTGCAAAGGTCAAGCCACTGGAGACATTAGTAGCAATAAGTTTTCATTAAAAAATTCATTGAACAATCGTGTGAAATTGAAATGATAAATCTTCTGTTATATGAATAGAAAATTATAGTGCATATATTGAAATATATTAACAAGTGAATAAAAAACTCGTATTGAACTTAAGAATATGCAAATATGAGCCTCTTGGTGTGGCTATGATACTCAGCGTTGACCGTTAAACGACCGTTAAGGCCTGTGGGCCTCTTGTTCGAGTATGCTTTGGAGCTTTCTCAGGGTCGTACTAACAATAAACATGGTTGTGCATAGGCTTGAGTATCATGGTAAAAGTTTTATAACCTCCCCTTGGTCCCCATTGAAATTCAAGATAACAAGGTTTGACTGTATACCTCTTATTATTATCAAACTCTAATTGACAAACAGGAGACCCAGACGGAGTTGGTGTTGAAGGTGTATCTACGTCTGGTGGAGGACGCCGTCCTTCTACAGACAATCCCACACCAGCGCAGACGGGAGATAATGCTGGGACTGACCGCCAACATGAAGGACTTGTTCGAGATGTTCATTCAGTTCCTCAGAAATCACACCAATCTTGCAGATGAATGTGTGAAGGTGAGCCAGTCAGCATTGAGCTTTTATCTGTGTGTAGGGATATTGCTTCCTTGTTACTCATTGGGTGTAAATTATCAGTATGTATCCTTACAACCAATATAAATCTAAGAAACTTTTCCAAATTTTAATGGGGCATAGACATGTATTGAGCTGAAAATTTTCAAATTTTATTTTTTCCATTTTTAATGTGTATCAGATTTAACTGAAGTATTTATAATTTTTAGCAAAATTTGAATGTTAGTTGTTGAGTTACAAGTGAGATACAGCGCTCACAATTCTTTGTTATACAAAAAAGGCCCATGCCATGTTTATGTTTACATATAGGTTGCTTTATGGAAAGTATTGTGTTTAAAACAAAATGAGATGTTTGTGTTCAGAATAAACTTGTAATTTTAAAAATCTGCTGTAAAATGAAACATTTACTACCATATTTAACATATGTAAACAAAAACATGGAATGAGCCTTGTTTACATAACAAAGAATTCTTTTTATGAGATTGATTTTTGTGAAATTCGATATCTGTATTACCATGGTAGCGGTTACATGAAATATAAATACCCTCTCTCATACAAAGTGTGACCCCCAGAAGAGTAAGGCCCACCTAAGGGTGAGTGAGGCCGTGCTGTACACAATGGCAGGGTACCTGGACTGGGTCAACATGAACCTGATCTTCACCAATAACAGTGTGCTGCTACAGATGTTGTGTCTGCTGCTGGACAACTGTAGTCTGCAGCTCCTGTCGGCTGAGTGTCTGCTCACCATTGTCGGGAGGAAGGTAACAGATTTAGAATGTAGCACAGAAAACATGTGGTCAATTGTCCAACATCTTCATAATTTGCTTTTAACTTTTGCTTTCTATGACATACAACTTCTTTTTCAATTCTGCATGTGTATTGTTTTCTTTTTATAATTTTTTTTGTCTTTCTAAATAGCTCCTTTATGAGATATGAGTCATAATTATTTGACTTGCATTGCAAGCCCTTCATGAAATATTGGACTTTGAATGAGCTGTAATTATTTGATTGACATGTAAGCCTATATTACAGGGGAAGGTGGAAGAGAGGAAGCCATTATTGGTTCTGTTTAGTGACGAAGCCATGAAGATCGTCCTCAGCACTGCAGCGTAAGTTAAATGAATATTGATAAAAAAAAAAACACCATCAGTTAAGCAAAAAATACTGATAAGGAAAGAATGTCTGTTAAGTTGGAAGAATATCGATAAAAAAAAAAAGTCCATCAAATTAGTTTGAAGAATACTGATACCAAAAAAAAAAAAGACCAACCTGAAGAATACTGATATAAAAAGATACCATCATGTAAGTTAGAGGAATAACGATAAAGAAAGACCATAAAGTAAGAAGAAACTTTGTACCCGTAGTCTGATAAATACTGATTAATTTTATACTTTCGTGTGTGTGTGTGCATGATACTGACTTGTAGACGTTCTACAGGTCACGTTTTTTTACCCAGTTTATTTTGAAATGCTATGCACACAAGCTTTGTTATCAAGAGAAGAACTTTATTGATTTTTGGGTCAAAGGTCGAGGTCACTACAGGACTCAATAGATAAAACTTTTAGACAGTCTATAGGTTAAATTCTTTGTTGAAATTTGTTACCTCAAATGTAACTTTGTTATCAAGAGAGGAAGTAATCTAGTAATTAGGGCTCTGTGCATGTAAATTCGGTGGTCTCCTATAGTAATACATTGTCTGTCTATCAACATTTTCGTAGTGATGCGATAACTCAAAAAGTTTTTATCGTACAGTTTTGAAACTTTGCATAATTATACTCTACAATAAGAGGTAAAAGTGTATAAAATTCTGGGTTCTGTCCGTTCATCTGTCGATCAATTTTTTCGTTGTGATGCGATAACTCAAGATGTGATGCGATAACTCAAAAAGTTTTATCGTACAGATTTGAAACTTTACACACAATTTTACTCTACAATAGAGGCAGAGTGTATAAATATATTTGTCCAACGTATTGGAAAACTAATACATTTATGGAATATTCTTAAAATGTCAGTTACAGGAATATTTCCATATTTTGCTTACCTGAGGTTTGCTTTGATCGAGTAAAAATTTCTTGAAGTATTTGTTTCAAGAAATGCTTATTCAGTGTGTAATTTGATATGGATGTTATAATTTACTATTTAATATAGTTTTACATATACCAGTACTAAACATTTCTGTATCAAATACAGATGTCGCTGTCCTTTGATAGCCCTCGGCGGGGCCCTTGATGACCATGTCAATTTTCTAGTTTTGGGGTCAAAAGGTCAAATTACAAGGTCACTGGGAGTTTAGAGAAAGCTTGTAGACACTGTATAGGCTGCAATGAGTCTGTCTGTTTCTCTGCAAAACTTTAAAGTTTGTCATCACTTTTGAATGGTAAGCGATAGGGCTTTCAAATTTCACATGTGAATTCCTTATGATCAGCCCCTTCCATGAGCATGTGGAATCTGGCGGAATCAGTGTTTCACAAACACAGCTTGTTTCCTTTTAGTATTCCCCTGCAGACCAGCTCTTAAAATGTCAGCGTGAAACCTTCTCAGTAAGATATGCACGAAGCAAAAAAAATTATACACTTATTCACTGGCTGTGAGTGGACATCCTCTCTCTCCATGGGAAACATGTGTGCAAGGTTTGATGATCCTCTGATGAATACCCTTGCTTTTATCTTGTTCACAGAGTTCCATACACAAACACACAGACACACAAACAGTTTCATGGACTTGCAGCAGTGCTGATATATCTTCTCCACAACCAGTTGCAAGAGGAATAAGAATTCTAACACTCTCAAAACTGCTATACAAGTTTCTGCAAACATTTTTGAGTTACTTCCCCTTTTTAAAAGAAAATTCCATAACTCGGAAAATCAGAAATTTTTCAAAATCGAAAGGGGAGCTTGCCTGTAGTGGAGTATACACTTTCTAAAGATTACTTATAGGGCTTCCACCGATACTTGGTGGGGCGCTAATTAAATTATGTTAGAATGTTTCATGTATTAAAATTCTTAGGTTTGATGTGACCATAAGAGATCAACCTGCAACCTTCTGGTTGAAAAAAAGCAAATATTAGGCTACTACAGTAGTGTCTTGCTTTTTCTGGTTCAGTGGTTACTGAGAAAATTTCAGAACCTGCATTTTACCAATGATCTAACCTCAAACATAAGTATGGTCCTTTATATTGAATAGAATTGCATCCCCTTACAAAACGATGTTTTGTGCCAAATTTTGTTAAAATTGGCACAATGGTTCTTCACATAAATTAATTTAAAAATGTTTTCCATCGTTTTGCGTCAATGTCATGTTCTTAAAACACACGACACATGTCATATACTGGTCTACCTAAACATTCCACCATTGGTATTCAAGAGAAAAAACAAAACAATTAGTGACCCCACCTGACTTGGGTGCTGTGTGAAGGCCATTAGGGCTTCTAAAATACATGGCAAAGTTTGGGGGTTGTCCACAGTCTGCACACCACACCCTGTAAAGATATGTAAAACATATACCATACAAATCCATAGTCCGGTACCATCACTCTGTAAAGATATGTAAAACACATACACACATGTACAAATCCACAGTCTAATACCACACCCTGTAAAGACATGGAAAACACATCACACACATGTACAAATCCACAGTCTGGTACCACCCCTGTAAGATATGTAAAACATAACACTGTACAAATCCATAGTCCGCACCACACCCTGTAAAGATAGTAAAACACATACACACATGTACAAATCCACAGTCTGGTATGGCACCCTGTAAAGACATGAAAACATACACATGTACAAATCCATAGTCTGGTATGGCACCCTGTAAAGACATGTAAAACATACACGTGTACAAATTTATGTCTGGCAGGACACCCTGTAAAGATATGTAAAACATACACACCTGATAAATCCACAGTCTGGTACCACACCCTGTAAAGATATGTAAAACATATACACATGTACAAATCCATAGTCTGGTACCACACCCTGTAAAGATATGTAAAACATTTACACATGTACAAATCCATAGTCCGGCACCCACCCTGTAAAGTATGTAAAAACACACACACATGTATAACACAGTCTGGTACCACACCCTGTAAAGATATGTAAAACACATACACACATGTACAAATCCACAGTCTGGTACCACACCCTGTAAAGATATGTAAAACACATACACATGTACAAATCCATAGTCCGGCACCACACTTTGTAAAGACATGTAAAACATACACATGTACAAATCCATAGTCTAATACCCACACCCTGTAAATATATGTAAACATATACACAAGTACAAATGTACTTTAATATTTAAGGGGGAATGAGCCATCGTCATAATGGCTGACTTCCATTCAAACATGGATGAAAATATCACTATCAGGATTATATGTCATATCATTTCAACTTCAAATGCCTAGCTGAATAGTTCAGTAAGTTAGCAAGTTGCCTTTAAACTGCAAATCGCAGGTTCGAAACCAGCAGGGGTTTTAATTTTTTTTTCAAATTGCTTTCTACTAAAATTACATTTTTTGACGAAATAAAGTGAATTTAATTTTTTATTTTCAAAATCTTGTTTAACATATCCTCTACTTTTCAGCCAAATGTTCGTGGTAACCAAAAATTTGCTGATTCGTGGGGACATAATTCGTGGGTAATTAATAATAATGCAAACGGCATAATATTTTACAGATTAAAAGCAAAATCAAACATGTTCGTGGGACGTAAATTCGTGGGTAAGGATGACCCACAAATCCTAGAACATTGGTCCCCCACGAACAATGATGATTCCACAGTATATGAATGAACAAATCAAAAATGAAGTGGAATCATCTAATTTTTGATAACAATTTTGAGGATATGATTTCTGTACATTGGTATACTTGCTATCTTGTTTGTGCCTAAAATTCGTAGAAATCATTTATAACAAGCACACACTTTACCCACAGGGGCACCACCTTGTTTTCCGAGATCAGTGAGGACCAAACTCAGCTTCTTCAGAAACAGATAATAGTACTCATCGTGGCGGAACTCTTTTCTGCGGCTCTACAAGTATACACAAACAGTAATTTTTATTATACTTCTGTAAAAATGTTTCCTATATGACGTTTCAGGAGATAAAATAGCTATTTATTACAGTTCATGAGTAACAAACTATTCCCCGGAGAATAGTTTTTTTTGACTATTCCCCGGTCGAATGATTTCCCGCACGCTTTGACGCCAGTTTTGATTTCCTGTAATTGATTGGTTGAAGGTATCTTCAACGTTAGTAACACTAGAGAGGTTCCACTATAACAATATTTCGTCTCGAAACGGTATTTACGAGTTACGAGAGGATATCGCTGCGCTTGTCGACTATAAGATAGTAGAAACAAAAAAAAAGTTGTAAAAGTGGCTTTTTGGAGACTGTTAGTGGAAAGATATGGGGAAACTATATATTGAGGAAATAGAGAAATTACTTTCAATGGAGATCGGTCGATATGTGTTCTTGAAGAAGTTTTATGCTGAACTGGGAAAACCGGCTGGGACTTCTACGAAGGAAAGCGTTAACTAGATTTGGTCTTTCGGAAACAGTTCTTGAAGAGAAGATCCGTTGATATTGTTAAAAATAAAATGTTAACTGAATTTAATAATGTATCTTTTCTTTCCCAACAGATTGAAGTAAACATGTAGACATCAGTATAATAAAACACTTATTCACTGGCTGTGATTGTGGAATAGCTCTTTGATTCAACCCTTGACAGGAACTATTCCCCTCGGGCAAGCCCTCGGGGAATAGTTCCTGCCTCGGGTTGAATAAAGAGTTATAT